>JACEVL010003816.1:0-7500 GCA_020284085.1 Aporrectodea caliginosa
ATGGATGGGATGATGGATGGATGGGATGATGGATGGATGATGGGATGGATGGATGGATGATGGATGATGATGATGGATGGATGGATGATGGATGGGGATGGATGGATGATGGGATGATGATGATGATGGGATGATGGATGATGGATGATGGGATGGATGGAATGAATGAGGTTGAAGGATGGACGGACGGATGGATGATTGGTTGGTTGGTTGGCTGTTTGGGTTGGGTTTTGTGTCTCTCTGTGTGCATGTGTATTTATATGTGCGCCATTTCATCATCATATTAAAAGTTTTCGTTCATTTCTCGTTTTGACCATCCGTATCATATTTGCTGTCGGTATTTTTTCATGGCCATCATCACCATTTCATCATCATCATCATCATCGTTGTCGTCGTCTTCGTCGTCGTCATCGTCATCATCGTCATCATCATCATCGTCATCATCATCATCATCATCATCATCATCATCATCATCATCATCATCGTCATCATCACCATCATCATCATCATCATCATCATCATCATCATCGTCATCATCATCATCGTCGTCGTCGTCGTCATCATCATCAGTATCATCAACAAAATCAGAATCACCATTGTTTCTGACAGTAAGAACTTGGAACGCGTTCTAAATTTTAAGCTATGCACGAGCACACGTATATAATTTCTGGTCCTCTTGGCTGCCCTTAACGAGAATTACCCCTTTCGTCGTGAGGGCCCTGAGAGGTTTCTTGTCTACGGCAGGAACATGGTGTGCTGGCATGTTCGTGTACACGTATAATAATTATATGTGCGTGTATATATATACATATATGTCATATATATTTATATATATATATATATATATATATATATTATAATATGGAAGGGTTGTTTGCGATTGAGGGCTTGCTACTGCGTGACGGGGTCCCTATGCGCCTGTCCGTCTATGTGTCTGGCTCACAGGGTCATTTCTCTGTGGGCTGGAGCTCACACCTTTGATGCGCTTGATAGAGAAACTCCTCCTCCGCATCTTCATCCTCATTGAGGGGGTGTCTGTTGGGTGAATACATATACATATCATACTCGTAATCTCCGCCGTTCTACCATTAGCCTCGGGTAATTAGTCCAGCTGAGTCGTAAAATCGGGTAATTAGGTCGATTATTCACTTCGGTGTTCAATGCATGTGGGTGCCTGGGTTGTCTGAGTCTGTAGTGAGGAGGGGTGGGTGATTGATGTAGGACACGTATATGTAATGCGGTTAGCAGATTATGCCTATGCAATGCATAGTATTGTATATGCCCCAGTTAGGTCTTCCTTTTCCGTTTAGCTGGTGGGTGAATACATATAGGCTACATCTACGTACGTACATTTAACCCCTAGCCCAGATATACCTACACACATTCGTATATAAATACATACATATATACATACATACATACATACATATATATACATACATATATACATACATATATACATACATATATATACATACATATATATATATTCATACATACATACATACATACATACATACATACATACTCTGGATCAAATAAAACTGAAATTCATCAAAGAATGTGTCTTCAAAATTTACCCGCTGCGCAGCGATGGCGCCAAAGGTGAAATATGGAACAAATGCGTTGAGAAAATCAATTCGGAGCTACGCTACTTGTTCGGTACAAGTCTGAAAAAACATGCTTGGCTGGACGTAGGATTATGTTTCTACTAATTGATTATGTTCCAAATGGTTATATATTATTGTATGTAATGACTGATTCAGTATGGCTACTTGTCTACAGATAATCAGAAAGTAGTAGTAGTAGTAGTAGTGGCAGCAGCAGCAGTAGTAGTAGTAGTATCATTGGTGTTATTATTACATTTAGGACTATAATTATTGTTTAACATTGCAACTAGCACCTTAGAAAACTTAGACCAATCTTTACCTAACTTTCATTGCCACAGCATTAACAGACACCATTCCTTAGACTGAGAACGAACACCTAAAACACCGTTGGTGTGAAATATCTTAACAGTTTCAATGCTGCCATGTGTGCTTAACATAAATGTATACGTTTACAATAAATGTCTGCACAATTCTACTATAATGACTCGATACTAATTATAAAGGAATATAATACAGAAATATGGGTCCATTAGTGTGTGTGTGTGTGTGTGTGTGTGTGTGTGTGTGTGTGTGTGTGTGTGTGTGTGTGTGTGTGTGTGTGTGTGTGTGTGTGTGTGTGTGTGTGTGTGTGTGTGTGTGTGTGTGTGTGTGTGTGTGTGTGTGTGTGTGTGTGTGTGTGTGTGTGTGTGTGTGTGTGTGTGTGTGTGTGTGTAGGTATTCAGATTAGAACGTGCTAGTATGAGACTGTGAGTTTATGATTTAACTCATTTAACAACTGAGTTTGAGTTAACTCATTTCATTAGGATGAGTTGAGTTTGAGTTTCAACTCATTCTGAGGTGCATGAGTTGAGTTTTGATTAAACTCATTTCTTGTGCGAGTTTAACCAACACTGTATATTGGTATATGTGAATGTACAAATATATATATAAATATATGCATATACAATAATATACAGAGATGTATACAAGTAGGTCCAAGGGTACGGGCACGGATACATACTCTCTCTCTGTCTGTCTCTGTCTGTCTCTGTCTCTGTCTCTGTCTCTCTCTCTCTCTCTCTCTCTCTCTCTCTCTCTGATGTGTGTGTGTGTGTTGACGCGGGATGGGCTGGATTCAAGTGAAATATGAATAGTATTACATACATGAATACATACATATACATACATACAAATATAAATACATATGTATATACATATATACATACACACATACGTACGTACATACATACATGCATACACACATACGTACATACATACATACATACATGCACTAACACCTACGCAAAGGTCCCAAGTCCCAACAGGGCGATAATAAATACATTTATGACCATCGCTCGCCTGTTGAATGGACGCCACGTCATTTAGGCTCCCCGTGCTAGCCCGAGATTTAAATCTCTGAAATATTTTATAATTATTGTCCTCCTTCTTCCAGGATTGGGACTGCCACGGTGGATGTTTTTGGTGTGGCGGATTTGCCCGTAGGTCAGTAAGTAGGTGGTTGCCATCAGCCTTGTTTTTGTTGTTTGGTAAGTAGAGCGTGCGGTCGGAGGATGACGAGGCGCTGGCAAGTAGTCAGTGGTGAAACTCCGCCACGCCAAAAACATCCACCGTGCCAGTCCCAAGCCTGGAAGAAGAAGGAGGAAAACCCAAGGAGAATACAACTAATACAGAGGAGAGAAGAACCTCATTAAATATTCATACGCCACCAACGGAAGATAGTGGATTTCAGAGCCAGTCCTAAGCCTGGAACTCTGTTTAAGGGAGAAGTGCGAAGGTCGAACGGATGGGTGCAAATACTCCGTTCGTAAAGAAAAATACGAATGTATGATATATCATATGGCCATCGCCTTTAATTTGTAGCCTGAATACGACTGTATGGAAACCTTTATGCTCATTGAGCAACCTCTACACTGCATTTTATCTTGAAAATTGTTGTACAGTAAATGTCTGCACATTCTACTATGATGACTCACTAATAATTATAAAGGAATACAATACAGAAAGGATAAGGAGGTAAAGAAGCGCTGCAGAGAGGATAAGAAAGTGTGGACGGAGGATCGTCTGGAGGAGGCAGAGAGGGCGGCAGAGAGAGGAGACTCCAAGACACTATACAAGATCACAAAAGAGTTAACGGGAGGGATGACGCAAAAGCTACCAATTAGAGATGCTGCAGGAAACACGCTTCGAACACACGAGGAACAGGCAGCAAGATGGAGACAACACTTTGACAAAATCCTGAATTGCCCAGAGCCAGAGATTATGCACGACTTCTCACAGGATCAGTGTTTACAAACTTTGGATGTGAACTTGGACGATATCACGGAGAAGGAGGTAGAGGATGCGATGAGAAGACTAAAGAATGGAAAATCTGCAGGAATTGATGATATTCAACCAGAACTGCTAAAAAATGGAGGGAGAGAGATGAACAAGATCCTGGCGCACCTATGCAATATGATATGGAGGACCGGGGAGGTTCCAAGAGATTGGCGAGATGGGATCATCATACCGCTACCGAAGAAAGGGAACCTTAGTGATTGCAACAATTGGAGAGGAATCACGTTGCTCTCCATACCGGGGAAGGTCTTGGCCAGCATAATTTTGAGAAGAATACAGGGAGCGGTAGACAGCGTATTGAGACAACAGCAGGCGGGCTTCAGAAAGGGCAGATCATGCAGCGAACAGATCTTTATACTGAGACAGATTGTCGAGAAGTGCGTAGAGGGAAATGTAAATGTACTTGTCAACTTCGTCGATTTTAAGAAGGCATTTGACAGCGTCCAAAGACCTGTGGTGTGGAATATCCTCGCACAATACGGTATACCAGAGAAGATTATAAACATCATAAAAGGAATGTATACAGAAAGCAGGTGTGCAGTGAGAACGGAGGGGAAACTAGGAGAGTGGTTCCAGATTGTCACGGGCGTGCGTCAGGGCTGCATTCTGTCACCATTGCTATTCCTGCTAACGATCGATTGGGTGATGAGACGAAGCACAAAAGAAGGGGAGTGTGGCCTGGAGTGGGAAGGAGAGGGAAAGCTGGCGGATCTAGACTTTGCAGACGACATAGCGCTACTGGAGGAGTCTTGGGAAGGAATGAGAAAACTCACAGACAGTGTGGAGAGAGAGGCGGGTCTGGTCGGACTGAGGATCAATACCACCAAAACAAAGATTATGAAAGTAGGAAAATGGACAGTGACTGAAAACATCAAAGTTGGAGAGGATGTGCTGGAGGAGGTGGAACACTTTTGCTATCTGGGGAGTATGATTTCAAGCAATGGTAGCTGTGATAAAGAGATTGGAAGCAGATTGGGAAAAGCCAATGCCACATTTGGAAGGTTGAACAATATATGGAAGAACAAAGGACTCAGTCTGACAACAAAAACAAGATTGTACAGAGCTTTGGTATTGACAGCGTTGCTGTATGGGGCAGAGACATGGTCTATGACAAAAGTCAATATGAAGAAACTGGAGGCGGCACATCATCGTTGGCTGAGAAGATTACTGAAGATCACTTGGAGGGATAAGGTCAGAAATGAGGAAGTAAGAAGGAGAACATCCATGGAGAAACTGGAAGACATGCTGAAGAAGATGCGGTTACGTTGGTTGGGGCACATACATAGATCGGGAGAGGAGAGGACGCTAAGGCAGGCACTGGATTGGACTCCGTCGGGATGGAGAAGAGGGCGAGGAAGACCCAGAAAGACTTGGAGAAGCACGATCACTCAGGATCTGGAAGGCGGCGGAATGACGTGGGACGATGCTATGCTGGCCGCGGAAGACAGGATAACGTGGAGAGGCTGTGTCGCCCGATGCGCTGACAGCGCGAGGAAGGACTAAGTGCTAAGTACTAAGTGCTAAGTAATACAATACAGAAAGAGGGGTCTAACCATTAGGCCTACTCTAATGCGTGATTGATGATGATATTCGTTTTATTTTCTGACAGGTTGACAGACCGCAACCAGTTACAATAGAAATATGTTAAATAAAGAAAAACAAAAACAAACAAAAATGGACAGGTGTGCAGTCTGGTGAGACCTAGGGCTAGCGTTTGTAAAGAACTAATGCGTGATTATATCATTTATTGGCCTGGGATGTATTAGTACGGAGTTACAGATGCACATGCTCAGACACTCGCTTACATTATTAGGCGATCAATCTGTTACCTGCTTACGGTCAGTATACTTTAATAGCCCAGTTGGCTAGGGACGCAGATGAGGAAGAAATCTGGAAACAAATTTCTGCAGTTGTATGTATATATATATATATATATATATATATATATATATATGGGTGTATGTGAATGTACAAATATAATATGCATACATAAATATGCAGAGATGTATAGGTGCAAGGGTACGGGTACGGATATTATAGTCTCTCCCTGTGTGTGTGTGTGTGTGTGTGTGTGCACAACGATAGAAAGAAAGGGGCAATCAGTGCACCTACGCAAAGATCCCCACCGGGCGATAGTAATTACACTGATGAATATGCAGGTCATTTGGCGTAGATGACCTGTAGACGCTTTTCATATTTTGGCACCTTTAGCAAAAACAACTACGAAAAATACTGAACTTTCACGCGTGCCTAAAGTATGTACAAGTTAATGGTAAGCTACAGTACGTTGTCATTCGCAGTTCGACACTAAACCGTATACAAAACAATACAACTGCATTTGATATTGCCCTTCTTAGCCCTTTGAACCCTAATGGCCTCTATAGTGGCCAGACGATATCCGATAATGACCCGACTGGCCTGTATAACGGCCTCAAGTCTACAGACCAGGTGGGACCTCCAAATATATACATATCTATGTATATATTTGCATGCATATTTATCTATATATATGTATATATTTATGTATGTATGTATATTATGTATAATTACATACATGCATGTATATATACATGAATACATATATATACATATATACACACAGACTTACACATACCTATACATAAACATATACACATTTACATATACATACTGTATATATGTACAAATACACATAATATATACATGAATATATATATATAATATATACATACACACAGACATATAAATGTATATAATTATACATACATATATACTTACGCATACCTATGCATAAATATATACACATATACATATACATATATATATGTACATATACATATATATGTACATGAATACATATATATATATATATATATATATACACACACAGACATATATATGTATACATACATACATATATACATACATATATGTCGGTTTATCAGAGATTAATTTCTCGGATCTGTACTGCGGGTGTCTCGGTCGCAATATAAACGTGGAGTACAATACAATACAATACAACACAATACAACTGGGGCGCGGTGGTCTAGGGGTATGTTCGGTGCCTTGCAGCTGGAGGGCTGCGGGTTCGAATCCACCTCAAACGCCGCCGCGTAGGGATCCTGGGCAAGTCTTTCACTCGTAATTGCTCATGCGCCTCGGCGTGTAATTTCCGATTCAGCGTCCGCGCAGTAGTCCGGAGCGCATCTGAATCCCGAAGGGACGCTATAACAAGTGTTAAATTACAATTACAATTACAATTACAATTACAATTACAATATATACTTACACATACCTATGCATAAATGTATACACATATATATATGTACATATACATATATATATGAATACATATATATATACAAATTTACATATATACACACACAGACATATATATGTATATATACATACATATATACATACATATATACTTACACATGCCTATACATAAATTTATACACATATACATAGACATATATATATGTACATATACATATATATATTATACATACATATATAAGTACATATATATGTATATACATAGCATATATATGTACATATACACATACATCTATGA
>JACEVL010003816.1:12500-14022 GCA_020284085.1 Aporrectodea caliginosa
CGTGAGTTCTAAGTCTACAAGCATTCTAGACAGAATACTGGTGGTTGACGCTCTCTGAGGGAGCAGTGCGAAAATCTGAGAAGGGAATGGCGATCTTCGTTCGCATGTTGTTGGCCTTATCACTTGCTTGTGTCTGCGTGTGCAAAGCTGAAGAAGAAGGACAGAGCCATTGGGCTGTGGCTTTGGGAATGGAGCACCGGGCTGACCGTGTGGAAAGAAAAACTGACGATGAGAAAGATGCGGCAGAGAACATTCTGACGGGAACACAAGAGAAGAAGAAGATCTCTTACGCAAATTGAAAGAACTGACAGCATCACGATGATGAACAATCTGAGGAGAGCAATCGGATCCTCGAATATGCCATACCTGGTTAGTTCATCACTATTAATAATTAAATAGGACATTTTAAACATGACAGCGCTATCAGTTAAAGGAATTAGCTGGCATCTTTGGCCGTGAAATAATACGACACTACCAATGGGCATGAAGAGTTAGCGAATTAAGTTTCTTAACCTTGGCAAATGAGGGTGGTTGGTCAGTTTCCTCTCTTCTTACCGCAAGTGCTAGTACGACGCTGTCATTTTTTATTGCAGCATTTGCATGGGGTTGCGACAGACGCATATTTTCAACAGTCTTTGTCCTATTGAGAATTTGAGTTGACAAACCATTGCGCTAACAAGTAGAATATTACGTATCTCTATTTCTATGAACGGAAACAGATTAACTGCTGGTGTCAATTTATGAAAATTAGTTTCTGCGGTAATTAAAATTGCATAATTATCGAGTTGTGAATTTTGTGTTTCTTTACCTCGTTCTGTGACCCAAATGAAAGTGCCCACATATAGTGATCTGTTTATCTTTATTATTATTATTATTGCTTATTATTATTATTATTATTATTATTATTATTATTATTATTATTATTATTATTATTATTATTATTATTATTATTATTATTATTATTACTATCATCATCATTATTATTATTATCATTTTCATTATTATTATTATTATCCTTATTATTATCATCATCAGCAGCAGCAGCATCATCATAATCATCATCATTATCATCATCTTCATCACTATTATTATTGTAGTGTCATCATGGGAGGAGCTGGTGCATGCATGTGCGGCTGGCCGGGCTAGGCTGCCATCGTCGTCATCGTGGGAGTATTTAAGGACAGTTCCGGCAATTATCACCAGTCGGTGCGTGTGGTGGAGTCACGAGCTCTGTGTAACTTACATAGTGTATAATTGGTGGTTAGACAATAAAGAGTGTTACAGTAGACTTACTGACTAACCTTACATGGTACACTGGTAGTAGTAGAACGACACTACAAGTGGTGGAGAACTCAAAAGAAAAGGTCGCTTCCGTACCTCTCGAGACAACGTTTCTGGATCATCTGACTACAGACACTCGTCACACGCACCGTACTCCTAGAACATCACATAGATGAGTGGGCCGGACAATCAAACAACAGGCCGTTACTTACTTCGTTCCGGTAAGACACTAATTTCCACT
>JACEVL010003817.1:0-11847 GCA_020284085.1 Aporrectodea caliginosa
GAGAGACAGACAAGTATGCAAAATCTTTTATAGCGTAGCTGGGCTGGGAGCCTCTGGTAGGTCTCTTGAAGAGGCACTTCACTATAAAGGCTCAAGAAATAAATGAATGAATGAATTGCAGAAATACTTGAGCAGCCTTCCTTTCCTCTTCCTTTTATCCGATCTAGTACTGCATCCACTTCAGGAGTGATCACATTCACCGTGCCTATTATTACTCTCGGCTTTGAAATTTACGGATCTTCCTCAGGATCAGGTGACAAGGTAAAACTGTTGCTGTCCGACAATAATCCATTACAATACATCACCTTCCTGAATATCAGCTCTGGTGGCAGTGATGATCTCACAAAGTTCTGCGTGTTTTGTCTCCACTGAATGATTTGCTGCAGTTGTTTTAAGCCTCAACACGCATTTTTTTCTTGAGTGTGAAGGGAGCGAAGCTTCTATCTACTGCGGCTACCGTTCCTCTCCGACCATTTTCTCGCTGTGCTTCCAAAAACAAATGCTCAGGGAGCACTGTTAAACTAATCATCCAGGTGGTCTTGAAACATTTGCTGAGTTGCAAAAACTTTTCCAATGCATAATTTCAGAATAATTGGTTAAAAACGAAAAAATGCACTTTTACAGAATTTCAACTGGTTTGTGCAAGTCCTAAATATTGTTCAATCTTCGACATATTTTCGCTATAGAGTCTCAGTATAAGCAATCACCAAATGGTTGGTTGGAGGATTAGAAAAAATATACATGAAAATTCTCCATTAGGGATGGGAATACTCTAGTCATCAACGAATATTCACGAATATTTACGAATATTAAAGCCTGAAGTCACGAATTCTCGTTCTATGACTTGGTTACTTCTCTAATATAAAAGGGGTCGCGACTCGAAATAGGTTGGGAAACACTGTATTACATACTTTCCCACGCCAGTGGCGAAAAGTGCGCCAACAAAAAATCCAACTTCATTATTTAATATTTATTATATATAACATGCAGAATTTTTGTGAGTAGTTCGATATTTATCATTTGTCGTATACATTGGTTATTATTCAAGATGGCCACTGATTACCTGAAACAACAATGATATTTCGTTGCATTAAGGTATCGCGAAAGTCATTGTATATTCGGAACTTTATCAACATTCTACCAAGATCTTTTTCTGCCAACGAATAAAAAAACTTTCCAATGTCAAAACCACCTGAGTAACCACGCATGTACACAGTCATCAGGACTTCATGTGCAAGTTTCCTGTTATCCAAGTAGAGAGAGATTTTATCTCCAACTTTCATGATTCCGCCTTCCAAGCAAGGCCAGTAATTGCACAGTATATTGTAATCGCCAAAGGCGTCTGAAAGTAAGTTTGTACACTGACTAGCTCACATTAGCTAGTATACATACATAAGCACATGCAAGCATACACTTACATAAATACGTATGCAATTATTTTCAATTTTAGCAAAATTGTGACTGCTAACGTCGTGGCACATCGGTAACAGTTACCGTCGGTTATCGAGAACCGGCCATCGGTCATCAATCTCAGATGACAGAGCAGCGTTTCCCAAAGTGGGTTCCGCGGAACCCAAGGGTTTCACGGGATGAGCACAGGGGTTCCGCGAGAAGTTGCAATCAAAAGAAATTTTATTGAGAAATTTCATGTGAATAAAACATTTCAACAAGTTTTTCAAAATATAAAACTTTTAAAACTGCCGTTAGTCGTTTTCTGTGTTTTGCCCACAGTGAGCGATAACCCGAAAGCTGTATGTCTGAATAGGGACTTAGCCATCTTTGTCATCGTTAGGCCTATCTCGAGGAATCTAATCCGAAAAAAATTAAACGCAAAGTACCGTCAAATAATAGTCAGATAATGTACAGCAGTATAGGCAATAAATTATTTTATTTTGTTGATATAAAAATTTGCCAAAATTGAGTGACTGTCATGTAAGCTGGGGTTCTGTGTCTCTTGTGTTGAATCTAGCACTGTGGAATGCTTGCCAACCTTAGCCTATACGAGTGTTTGATTGAAATGGATTGTGTTCTCAACCAAAACATTCGTACAGAAATTCCAAATCATAGTCACTACCTGGCAGCGAACTTGGTTAAATACTTTCCTCCCTTGAAGGGTGCTAATCATTGGATTCGAAACCATTCAAAGTAGCGGAAAATCTAGCTAACTTCTCTAATCAAGATTACGAACTTCTTATTGACATAGCGTCGGACTCGCAAATGAAGCAGAATTTCAATAAAATTTCATTGATCGATTCCTGGAGTAAACTAATTGAAGTATACCCCGCTGTCGCAAATTGTGCAGCTAACGTGCTTCTGCCATTTATCCGAAAACATTTGTACGAAACTGGATTCTCATATTATACTTCAACAAAGACAAACAATAGAAATCGACTAAATGATGCGCCTGACATAAGAATCCAGTTTTATATCATCAAGCCAACTATAACAAAATTGCATGAGAAGAAACAAAAGCAGTATAGGGGACCTACACATTCTGACTTCATGTACTCCCAATATTGTGCTCTGAGTCGTGGTTTAAAAACAGTGCACTTTAATTGTTCATATAAGAGAAGAATTTTTTAAATAAACTGCGTTGGGGTGGCAGTGAAGAAAGTATTTTTTTATAATGCCTGGGACATCACCCAGTTCTGTTCGTATTGGTAGTAGAAACTCATGTGCAAAATCTTTTTGAAATATTCCATTATTTGAGGGTGCCAGTTCCACATGACAACTTACATTTTGCATATAACATTATGCGTCATCGAAGCCGTAAAAATCAACCTTTTTTCAGGAGCTGGATGAAAGTTAAATACTTCTATGACATATTATTTGATCTCTGCAATATGTGATGAGTGTTATTTACCATGGATCGTTGGATACCTTATTCTCTGACGATTGGTTTTTATAAATAAATGATTAAATAATAAATATTTAAATTAGAACAAACTGGAGCTTAGGGGTAAATAAATAGGGTCTACGTTCAAAACCGCGATCACAAAACCGCGATCGTCAAAACCGCGATCACAAAATAGCGATGCACAAAACAGCGACTGCATATAATAGCGATCATCAAAACAGCGATTTCACAGATTTATTATAGAAAGTTTTAAGTATACATAATTATATTATAGAATGTTTTAAGTATACATAATCATAACAAAAATTAATGTGTAATGTTAGCCTACATTTGAAGACTTAAACGGTCTACGGTCGATTTCACAGATTTATTATATAAAGTTTTAAATGTATCACGAAGTATATTTCTAGAAGTAGCCTAGATTTATTATAGAAAGTTTTAAATGTATCACGAAGTATACATAATTATAACAAATGTGTCATGTTACATTTGAAGACTTAAATTATGTCCAATTCCACGAAGGTAGTCCAATATGTGTCGATTAGTGTAATCAGCGACGATGCTTTTTATTTTGTCTGCAGTTTCTCTGTAGATTCTTCGAGATGGATTTGGTAGTTGTCCTGCGATGTACTGCTCGATCTTCATCTCGTTCAGATTCTTTTCCGTTTTCAGGGCATCGATGAATTTCCAGATGGTCGGATGATTAGCCCCGATTAGTTCGCTGAACCCTCGATGCCAGCCTTCAACTGAGTTGTTGGTTCTCGGTAGATCCTGTAGAACAGCGTCGAAGCAGTTCCAAAGTGCATGAGCGAACAATGGAGCACTTCGCCCACCTCTTCTTGCCGGTCTACCAATCCAGTTATCTTCAAAATAGATGACGAGGTCTCGAATTATATCTCCATTATCGGTGAAGAAGGCTGATTCCAAGAGAGCATCGAAGGCAGCAGCCACGTCGCTTACTGGTACAAAGGCAAGCGACAGAATCTGCCTTACACACAATGCAAATTCTGGATCAGAGGTATATCTTTGTCGAAGCTCTTCCTTCGCTTGAATTTTTTTCCATATGCATTGACCCATGTGAAACAAACACCCACGTTGTTCGGCACCTGGATAGACTGTTTTGAATGCAAGAAGAGCAGCCTGTTCCAAATCTGTCATCACCGACTTCGGTTGAAGATTTGGTTTAAGTTGATTGAGTGCCGTTAGAACTCGAACATAGCTATTCGTCGATCTGTCTGTCATCAGAATGAAGACAGTTGGAATGACAGAGCTGTACTTAACAGCGTGAATGGTGTAGAGCTGATTAAATAGCGGAGGTGTACACTTGAATGTACCGTCTGCATACCAATTCGGGCATTCTGACATCAACTTCAAATTGTCTGATGTTGTGAAGATGAGTATGCGATTAGGAGCAGAACCACTGTCGTACTTCAGAAAATCGTCTCCTTTCATCGTTTTCTTGTAGACATCTGGTATAACCAATTCATCTATGTTCGCCGGATTCGCCAAAGGAACGCCATCATGGCGACGCGCTCTTCTGACGGTTTGCTTGATGGAGCGAACATGAGGCAGCTGACCGGCGACGGCTGTCGATGTGCCTCTAAGTGTTCCTGCGACAATCTGATGAGTAGACTCTTGTGTTGTCGTCGCTTTAGCTTTGACCTTCTCCATCGTCTTTCTCACTTCCACTTTTGCAGCATCAGGAACATGATTGTGATTAGACACTGTCACAATATCTTGACCCTCGGTATGGCAACGAGCGCGACATTTAAATCTATCATAATCAGTACATTTCCAGTGCTTTTTCCCCTTTATTTCTTTTTCGCGTCGAAAAGTATAACCTTCTACCAACAGCAGATCACGACCCTTATTACTTTTAATGAATTCAAGTGGCATTCTCGACGTTCTAGCACTACTGTAATAAGAAGTTTGATTTCTACTGTCTTATATAGTAATACTGTTCCTTGATGCCGCTCAACTCCAAAAATTCTAATGATTAATTAAAATAATTAACGTTAATTGTTCCTTTGAAATGTATACAACTATAATACTGTTCCTTGATGCCGCTCAACTCCAAAGACTTCTAATGATTAATTAAAATAATTAGGCTAACGTTAATTGCTCCTTTGAAATGTATACAACTATAATACTGTTCCTTGATGCCGCTCAACTCCAAAGACTTCTAATGATTAATTAACATTTTAAATTCAATTAATTCGCAATCAGGACCAATCAACGCTCTCAATAAAACAACATCAAATGATTTAGTAAAATAATTAATGTTAATTAGGTTCGCATCTCACGACCAATCAACGTACATTAAATAAGGCAATCTTCGAATGAAATCGCTGTTTTGATGATCGCTATTATATGCAGTCGCTGTTTTGTGCATCGCTATTTTGTGATCGCGGTTTTGACGATCGCGGTTTTGTGATCGCGGTTTTGAACGTAAACCATAAATAGTGCATGGCTGCTTTCATGAAAACAGATATTACAGGTTTTTCATTTGTTGAAAGTCAATGGCAAAACTGTCTGTGAAGTTCACGCATGACAGATGGAAAAGTTGCAGTTTTTTTAATGAAGCTCACTTGCCTATGACTACAATGCAACATGCAATCGGGAGATATATAGATAGCTATAGATAGATAGATATTCGTTTAATTTTCTGACAGGTTGACAGACCGCAACCAGTTACGATAGAAAGAAGTCCTAAATAATTAAATCATTAGAAGACGAAAACAGTCAGGTATACAGTCAGGTGAGACCTAGGGCAAGGGTTTGTAAATTACACGTGATATAAAGTTCTTCACAGGCAGTTCAAAGTCATGACGTCTCGGCCGGAGGTTATATCGTTGTTGCACAACTGCTGGAAATAACCCTCGTAAGACATGGCAGTCATTCCTAATAACTGGAAGAAGCAGTCGCTCCTCAGCTGCACCCCTCCATCTCAGCATAGACAGCAAGAGAGTTGAGGTAAACAGGATACTGAAGATACTGTGCGAGGAAGAAGTGGTTCGATATTATACTGCGAGGTGGAATTCAATCCTTGGAAAAGCGGCTACTTGGGGAAAGATGGGCTGCATCTGAATGCTCGAGGTGCGGACATGGTTGCAAGCCAACTATACATCATGATGAAGACTTTAAACTTGGTGGGAAGTCGGTTAGTGCAGTAAAGAGACTCACTAACTGCCACACAAATAAAGACAAAAAGCCAAGAAAAAAGAAAACGTGCAGTAGTGAAGACAGGAAATATAAGGAAACTGAAGGTAGGAAAATGCTAAAGTGTATATTTGCAAATGTGAGGAGTATTGTAAGTATTACAAAACGAGCAGAACTGAAATTGTATGCAGATAACGAGTCACCCGACATAATTGGAATAGCAGAGTCATGAACAAAACCGGAAATCACAGATAGCGAACTAGCCCTAGATGGATACAGATTATTTAGAAAGGACAGAGCTACCCAGAAATCAGTTGGACATGGGGCTGGAGGGGTTTTGCTATATGTTAAGAGCAATATTAATGCAGTACAGAGATGTGATATGAGCAATAAGACCTTCAAGGAGAGCAACTGGTGTGAAATTCAAATAAACAGGTCTAAGATACAGGTGGGAGTTTGCTACAGGGTACCAGATGCCATCGAAGATGCTGATCAAGGGATGTGCAAACTCCTGGAATTGGCTAATAAGGACGTGTAGCGACCGTGCCGCCCTCTAGCGGTCGATCGTGATGTTGCCGCAGTTTGTTATATGGTAAGGTATCTTGGGACGAGATTCGAACCGGAATTCGGGAGAAAGAAGAAATAGGGGATGCAGATGTTTCATTATCTGGCTTAGGCCTCAGCAATTGTTGCAAGCGGGCACTTCGTCTAAGACCTCCATCTAGCGGTGCTACCGAGTGGTGAGTAGCGGCGCTCTCATCCAATACCAGGGATTCAACATCGGACATATTGTACGCGGATTCTGCGGTCTGCAGACCAATGCATGGCGATGCATCCGGGTTCTTATCCTGCGCAACATCATAATCAGCGCTAGGTTTAGCCTCTATTTGGTGTAATTTGGTCACCATCAATGCTAGTATTTCCGTTTGTTCTTCTTGGCGTCTAACTAGGCTTTGCCAAAGTTCATCACTTACTCTACCACTAGGCAAAGAAGATTCATCTTGAGCCATTTCAATGTATTTAATGATGAATAAAATCAATAGCACAATCAGTTCACAATTATAGACCGCGCCCTCTATCGGCGTAAACTATCTATTGATCAGAGTTCAATTTCACAATTACTTCTATAGGCCTAAGCGTCAATAATAACAATGACAAGTTACTAATCAATATTATTAATTACATAGACAATCATTAGGATTCGAACTAGAGTACAAGTATCTTATACGTCTGACCTCTATACCACAGAAACCTTGAAGACTTTTCCTTCTTCTGTGCCAACAACAGCGCTCACCGGAAGAAAGACTTGTTCAACACCACAGCTTGCAACCTTCGGCGTCGAACCCTCGACCGAAACCAAAGAACAGTTGCTCTCCTTGTGTGTCGCTCCGTTCTTCCCGCGGCTATTGTTCTTCAGGCGCGCCAAAGCCGTTTCGCGCCAAAACCGTTTCACGCCAAAACTATCGTAGCTCAGCTCTCAGCACTGGCGAAGGTCCTTCTCTGACCACGGCCTAACTCCAACTGACGCGCTGCACGCAACACCTCTCCGCCTTATATAGAGGTGGTTTCCCGCCTAACGCTGCCACGGTTCGCGGGCTTATTTGCGTGCAGAATTAAGGCGCGTAATCGGTCCACGAAAACCGATCAATAATTCCCGCTCTCTCTCAACATATCAACAGGAGCAAGAAAGGCGCCAACCAGGCAGTAATACTAGCAGGGAAAAGGCGCGAACTTGTGCCCACGTTCGGCACAGACGCATCCTTGATCATGGGAGACTTCAACTATTGATTGGGAAAAACTGGAAGAAGAGAGAGAAAAAGAAAGGATATTCTTTGATTTTATTGATGCCATCTTTATGCAACAGCATGTTAAGGAGCCAACCAGAGGAGACAACATTTTGGACCTAGTCATAACAACTGAGGACAATATGGTAGAAAATATGAGTGGAAAAATATGGTAGAAAATATGAGTGTGGGGGAGCATCTTAGCACTAGTGATCATCAGGTTGTCAGATGGGAATTAGTCAAGGAGCAAACCCAGGAAGTCAAAGCTTATGTGAAAAGACCCAACTTCGTTAATGGAGACTATGAATTAGTGAGGAAAAGACTGAAGGAGAAGGATTTGGAATCTGAAGTAACGGGTTTGGGAGTGAACGATGCTTGGAAGAAGTTTAATGAAGTTATGAAAGAGATTATTGAGAAGAACATACCCAAGCACAAAAGGACCAACAAGAATAGGCCATGGGTAACACGCGAGGTTCAAAAAAAGAGAAGGGCAAAGAACAAAGCTTGGAAGAATTTTCAGCAGTTGAAGAAGGAAAGAAAGAATGGATTGGATTGTGACTATGTTGCAAGACTTAAGAAATCAAATGCAAAGTATGTGAATAAAATAAACATCTGCAATAATGCAAACAGGAAAGCAATGAAACGCTTTGACGAGAAGTTATCAAGAAATGTAAAAGAAGACATCAAGAGTTTCTACAACTATGTTATAAGCGAAATGTAAAAGAAGACTGCAAGAGTTTCTACAGCTATGTTAGAAGCAAGCAGAAAAGGAAACAAGTGTAGGGCCATTGAAAAAGGGAGAGGAGAATGGAGAAGTTATTGTGGATGATGTGGAAGCTGCTGAAACACTTAATAAATATTTCAGCTCAGTGTTTACATTGAAGGAATTAGGAAACATCCCTGAGCCCAACCAAGTATTTTTAGACAGTGGTGGTCAAGGACTAACACAGATAATGTTCACTAAGGAAAATGTGGTAGAACAGCTGAAAAGGTTAAAAACTGACAAGAGTCCAGGAATAGATGAACTACATCCTACATTCTTACATGAAGTGATGGAAGAAATTGGAGAGGCATTAGCACAGATCTTTAATACTACTACTACTATTCCTTTATTTCACAAAACTCGTTGACACAAACGCAACAAGATTACAAAATCAACAGTTTAGATATCGATTAGACAAAAACATAATAGTCAAATAGATAAGAGGGTTAGGAATGTATTAATGACTGAGACCTATTACTAAAGAAAATTATTGTTTAGCCTAATACACCATAAAGTACTCTAGGTATGAAAAATTTCGATCATCCCTTGCCGGCAAAGTGAAATCATGAGGACGGGGTCGCAGATTATAATGACGAGTAATTATTGGTGGAAACAGTGAGCGTAACACATGGAAATCGTTCCTTATTAAATCGATACAGACTGGAGATGTACCACAGGAATGGCGAGATGCTCTCGTAGTGCCATTGTTTAAAAAAGAAAATAGAAGTGAGCCATGTAACAACAGACCAGTCAGTTTAACCAGTGTTGTGCGTAAGGTCACGGAGAGAAATGTTTAGGATAATAATATTATATTATAGTGGAACACTTGAATGAGCATAATATTATTAAGGGCAGTCAACACGGGTTTACTAGAGGTCACTCGTGTTTGACAAATCTGTTGGAATTCTTCGAGGAAGTCTACGAGAGGTTAGATGAGGGAAAGCCTGTAATTTACTTAGATTTTGCCAAGGCATTTGACAAAGTACCTCATTAAAGACTGGCCAAGAGGTTGCAAGCATGTGGGATTAGGGGGTAGGTACTAGCATGGATTCAAAGCTGGCTATCAGGAAGAAGACAAATGGTGGACATAAGTGGCAAACATTCTAGCTGGACAACAGTGCTAAGTGGAGTGCCACAAGGATCAGTACTTTGGCCATTGCTGTTCGTACTTTTTATCAATGACATAGGCGATAAGATTTTATCGAAAATTTCTAAATTTTCAGATGATACAAAACTATGTAGAGCAGTGGGAAATGAAAAAGAAGCGGAGATACTACGGGAAGATTTAAGAAGAATGTTCAGATGGTCACAGGACTGGCAGATGCTCTTAATGGGGAAAAATGCTCAGTGATGCATATGGGGAAGAGAAACAGCGAGGTTTCATATGAAATGGGGGTATGGTGTTGAAAGTGAGTGAGGAAGAAAGGGACTTGGGAGTTATTATGCACAAGAGTGCAAAACCCTCAAGAAGCATCAAAACAGGCAAACACGACTTTAGGCATGATAATGAAAAGAAGGACAATAGTCACCTGAGACAAGGGTACAATATTGAGGTTATACAAATCTCTGGTTAGGCCACAGTTGGAATACTGCATCCAGGTATGGAGTCCATACCTGAAACAGGACATGGAAAAGCTGGAGAAGGTGCAAAGAAGAGCTACAAAAATTATTAGGGCTACATGGGCTATGACGAAAGGTCGAAAATTTGTGGACTAATAACATTGAGAGAAAGAGGAGCAGAGGAGACCTAATTGAAGCCTACAAGATTATTACTTGAAAGGAGGCAGTGCAGAAGGAGAAGTTTTTTGAATTAGCACCAAACAAGGCAACTCAGGGACATAGGTATAAATATAATTATTTAAGAAACCGAAAGGGACATTAGGGCAGAAATTCTTCAGCGCAAGAGTTGTAGATTGTGGAATAGTTTGGATGATAGTATACTGTCTCAGTGGACACTCTCACAGAGTCACAGCTTTTAAGAAGAAGCTAGGAAAATTGGGCTATTAATCATGTTCCAGGTTAATTGCAGTGGTTCTAACACAGACTAAACGTCTTCTGAACCACTTAAAACCATTGTTATGTTATGTATGTTATCTCCTCTACTCTACTAGCGCCTCTGATTGGTGTGCACTGCGAGAGGCGCTATACAAATTGATAGATACAATACAATAAAATACAATACAATACAATACTCCCGGCGATTGCGGTGGGAGGAAACACATCCTCTCCATCGGAAGGAAGCTTGGGAAGATCTACAATGAGTGGAGGAATTTACAACAGGCAGCATAGAGATGTGGAGAAACACAGAAAGTCAAAGAGCAAAGATTTGTTGAATCATAAGAGAAAACAATTAATATTTCACATTCTGATGTGAAAGTTTTAAATAAAAATCCTGATTACAGAGCATTTCTGTAGGCTCAGCTTGGAGATGGATGTCTAGTTCAATGGGCACACCCGGCACAAGTGGATAACAAGTTGAAAAACAAGGTGAACAAAAACAAAAGAGAGACAATATTAAATTAAGGCCAGCAGCGTTTATCAAGAGACATTGAGAAAATATATTACTACTACTCTAATGTCCAGGTCCAGTTGCATTAAAACAGCCGCCGAGTTTTTTTAATCTGATTCTTCAGATCGCGATAACTGTGATATAGACGGTGTCCAGACAATTCGTAGCCGTACAATTGGGAGCGGACAGTTCGGAGCGGACAATTCGGAGTCGGGCAATTCGGAGCCCGGCAATTCGGAGCGGATAAATTGAGCGGACAATTGGGAGCCGGGTAATTCGGAGACGGGCAATTCGGAGCGGACAATTCGTCGTAGACAATAAAACGAGTATTTAAAAATGTAAATCAAATTTTATTGCAGTGAAATATAATAATTTTGCAAAGCTACTATGCATAGCAAAACAGTCACGAATAAAAACTTTAAAAAGTACTTAAACCTGCGAAGTGAAATTGCAGTGAAATGTAGGCCTACTAATGTTTCAACTGATTATCTAAGACCATACCGTTCTGCATGAAAATCCATTCTATGTTACGTTTCTAAGTTTCATTACTCATTTAAGTTTATGTTGTGGCGCATCCGCGCAGGTACTCGACGCATGTGCGGTTACCGTAATCTAATACCACACTTCGCAGTCGACGATCCAAATTCCTATATTTTTTCTTTCTCAGAGGCGGATCTTCACCTGCAATAAGCCGCTCGACGTTCAGTTGATTATGCCAACCCTCGACTGCGTTGTTGGTGCAAGGATTTTCATCACGGACAGCTTCATAGCAATC
>JACEVL010003818.1:0-18696 GCA_020284085.1 Aporrectodea caliginosa
TTAAAAAAAAAAATTTTTGTTTTAAAAAAAAAAAACCCAAAAAAAAAAACCTTTTTTTGGGTTTTTTTTTAAAATTTTTAAAAAGGGGGGAAAAAAATTTTTTAAAAATTTTTTTAACCAAAATTTTTTTAAAAAAAAAAATTTTTTTTTTAATTTTTTGGAACCAATTTTTCCCCCCTTTTTTTTTAAAAAAAAGGGAAGGGGGGGCCCAAAAAAAATTTTAAAATTTATTTTTTTCAAAAAATTTTTAAAACCCCCCAAAATTTTTTTCCCAAAATTAAAGGGGGAAAAAATTTTTTGGGGGTTTTTTTTTTTTTAATTTTTTAAAAAAAAAAAAAAACCCTTTTTTTCCAAATTTTGTTCCCAATGGGGGGTTTTTTTTTTTTTGGGGTTTGTTCCTTTAAAAAAAAAAAAATTTTTTTTTTTTCCCCCTTTTTTTTGGGTTTTTTTTTTTTTTTCCCCCTTTCCCCCCCGGGGGCCCTCTTTGGGCCCCCCCCCCCAAAAAAACCCCTTTTTTTTCCAGGGGGCCCCCCATGGCCTTTTTCCCCTTTTCCCCCGGGGTTTTTTTTCCCCCCCCCCTTTTTTCCCCCCCCCCCCCCCCAAAAATTTAAAAAAATTTTGGGGGCCCGGGGGAGGGGGGAAAAAACCCCCAAAAAAAATTTTGGGGGGGGCCCCCCCTTTTAAAAAGGGCCCTTTTTGGAAAAGGGTTTGGGGGGGGGAAAAACCCCCCAAAAAAAAAAATTTTTCCCGGGGGGTTTTTTTTGGGACCCTTTTTTAAAAAGGGGGTTTTTTTTAAAAATTTTTGGACCCCCCCCGCCCCCCCGGGGGGGAAAAAATTTTTAAAAGGGTTTTTCCCCCCCCCCAAAAAAATTTTCCCGGGGTTAACCCCTTCTTTTTTTCCCAAACGGGGGGAAATTTTTTTAAAAAAATTTTTTAAACCCCCCCCCCCCTTTTTTTTAAAAAAAAAGGGGGTTTTTTAAAATTTTAATTCTTTCGATAAATTTTTTAAAATTTTCCCCCCCCGGGTAAAAAAAAATTTTTTTTTTAAAAAGGGGGGGTTTTTCTTTTTTTTTTCCCCCTTTAAACAAACCCCCAAAACCAAAAATTTTTAAAAATTTTTTGGAACCCCGGGGGGCCGCAAAAATTTCCTTTGGGGTTTAAACCCCCCAAAACCCCCCCAAAAAAAAAAAATTTTTTTAATTTTTTTTAAAAATTTTTTTCCCTTCAAAAAAATTTTTTTCCCCCCCAAAATTTTTAAAAAAAAAAAAAAGGAATTTTGGGGGGTTTTTTAAAAATTTTTTTTGGGGGTTTGGGGGGGGAACCCCCGGGGGGAAAACAAAAAAAAAAAAATTAAACCGGGGGGCAAAAAATTTAGGGGGGGGGGCCCGGGGGAAAAAACCCCCCCCCTTTTTTTAAAAAAAAAAAATTTTTTTTAAAAAATTAAAAAAATTTTTTTAAAAAATTCGCAAAAAAAAGGAAAAAAAAAAAAAAAAGGGGGAAAGTTTAATTAGTCATTTAAGTTTCTGTTGTGGCTGCATCCGCGCAGGTACTCGATGCATGTGAGGTTACCGTAATCTAATACCACACTTTGCAGTCGACGATCCAAATCCATATATTTACTGAATACTAAATAAAGGCCTTTGATGTCATTATTTCACAGTGAGCCTGACTGAGAGGAAGCTCAGAGAACGATTTATTTGTTGCCACAAAATAAATACTAAATGGCGATCATGGTTAGAAAGCCGTATGCATGTGCCCCAGCTTTGCATCGCCATAGGCCTTTGATGCCATTATAAAAATAAATACGTGAGAGCCCGACGCTATTCTATCCGCTCCGAATTGCCCGTCTCCGAATTACCCGGCTCCGAATTGTCCGCTCAATTTATTCGCTCCGAATTGCCCGGCTCCGAATTGCCCGTCTCCGAATTGTCCGCTCCGAACTGCCCGCTCCCAATTGTCCGGCTCCGAATTGCCCTAGAACCCGTTAGAGGTAATTTTATTCAATTCAAATCAGTTTTTATTGTTCCTAACATCAAGCAAAATAACGATAATTATAATGGCGATTTCTTAACCGAAGAAATTGGAGAAATATATATTCTTACATACATATTAATGTAATGTACTACTACTGAAAGATGAGGAAAACGAAGTAAAAGTAGAATATATTATGAACCAGAAAAGTAGTAGTAGGCCTATAATACGACATGGTCAGCTGACAACCAGTTTCCTCGTAACGTGTCTCTTTCAGCGAAGCGACCGTTGTACAAGCGACGAAACAACTCGGTTGGCCTCGCAGGACACGATACCGACTTTATAAGCTCTGTGTTAGTAAAAGCGCCTTAGCTGCATTGCCGTCTATTAGCCTATACCGCTCAACTCTGCGTGCGTCAATCATCCGGTTAGACATGGAAGTTACTTCGTTTGAGGCGCTTTGCCTCAGTTTCCCTCAGTTCAAGGTCCGACAACAGTTACTGTACTCACCATTTACCGTCCTGGATCAGCGCCGATTACTGCTAAATTCTTTGAAGAATTTGCATCAGTTCTCGAGAGCATAGTTACTCGCAACAGTCATCTTGTTATACTTGGTGACTTTAACATCCATCTCGAAGAAAGCACCGAGTTACTAAAACAGTTCGGACTCGTTCAACATGTAAAAGAGATAACACACCGTCAAGGAGGTATCTTGGACTTAATTATTACTACTGATGACACTACTGTACATCAACTTTATTTGCAGCCTCCGACCATTTCTGACTACTCGCTAATTAAACTACACAATGGAAGACTTGGCAGAACTACTTAGGGAACGAACAGGCAACAGGCCTCGACGAAAACTGTCAAACTCCACAGATTATCCATTTACATTAGTCTTTATAGCTGTAACATAATCTCTGTTGCAATAAGTTCGATATATTTAATCACACACTGAGTCTCTATCTCTGTATGAACTAATGATACTCGGCATAAAGTCACCGCCTATACTTGATTATAGAGTCAATCCATGATACTGCTATGTATTCACTTTATCATCGATGTCTTCAGTTTATCGGCTAAAGTATACATTGGAAGAGGTGAGCGTCTGGAAAGGTCCCGTTGAAAACACATAAACTTCCAAATTCGATCGTCCTCCCCTGAGATGGTTACCGTGTAGAAACTTTGAACAAATCCTCAAGTCCCAATAATGTAATGTAATTAGAAATTTATATAGCGCCGCTCGCAGCCGTGACCGTGCAGAAGCGCTCCAATAATATTCATCATCATTGTTGTCATCGTATAAGTCGTCGTTGCCTTTTGTATGGGGATGACAAATTGCTGAGAATAAAGAGTAAATAACCTTAGTAGTTTAAGTCTAACGACGCTAATGGTCTCTGTTATCACACAGCTAGTCGTTAAACTGAAACTATATACTACTACTACTACAACTCTGCAGATGAAGAGCCAAAAACCAATACAATCGATACTAGTCATTCTGTGTTGTCAGAAACCCACTTGGGTAGCATCGCTTTATATGGGTATGCTGAAAGGGTATTAAAGGATTCTAAGGAGAACATCGCATCGTCGATGGATAGTTTAACGACATCTAGTGACCATCCTTCTGACTATATGTCCATCTGTTTGCATATCTGAATGTTCGATCGGGACGAAGAAGAGAATCCACGTGTCGACAAAAGCAAACCACATCTATCCATCCCGCATCCTTCGTCTCAGCTACCCACCTCTATCCTCATCCCACTACGTTACGGGTGCAAATGGAGCCGAAATCTCGGCAAATTTCTGCCCTGGTGTGGATTTAAACCCACGACCTCTTGGTTGACAATGCGGCATGCCTATCCCTGGACTATCATGCACGCTGCCAAAGAAATAGAAAGCGAAAGTGTATTCATCTCCAGCTGAACGGATGGTTGGAGAAGGATGGGCAATTTTGGAAGAATTTTCATGGGTGGATGTTAAAGGAAGCTGTAACTACATGTCTCTGTCTGTCTGTTTGTCTCTCTTTTAATCTCTCTATCTGTCCGTCTGTTCGTTTACAGGGTTGTCTCTCTGTTGTTATGAACTTCTGCTTAAACTACTGTCTTTAAATCTATCTAACGTGTCATCAGTAAACAATTCAATGATGTACCAAAAGCCAACAAGCGGTAGAATGCTTATGAAAGAGAACGACGAATAACAGTGATCTAGAAGATAGGGGAATAAGAGGAAGGTAGTAAGAGAGTGGGAGGAAGAAAAGGATTCAGACAATGAGGAGCAGATGGACGAAGGAATGTGGGAGGGAGAGGAGTATGGAATAGATGAGAAGAGAGAAGAAGATAAGTACAGGCAAGCGAGTGTGATGCTGATGCTGATGATCACGACAATGATACCCGTAGTGGGGTATATGGTTTACCAAGATAATGATGTCACCTGAAAAATTATCATGGCTGACTCCAATTCTATTAACAGCTCGTTATTGGCAAAGAGAGAGACTCACTTCACCTTTGGACCGAAATAGTCTTAATGGCCGTCACCTGAATAAATAAGTATGGCTGACTCCTGCTATATTTACAGCTCATTATTAGCATATAGAGAGCTTCACTTTACCTGCGGACCGACGTTGTCAAGCAGGATGTTCACTTTTGACTTAGGCTTATATTATCACACTTGGCTTAGCATATTTAGAGTAGGGCCTACAAACCAAAACCGGAAACTGGACACTGGACGTTGACAGGAAGACGCACAGAAGTAAGAATAACTCACAGCTACAAAGCATTTAAACGTTTGCTATGATTGCGTTGATACATGTAAATGTAAATTATTTTAAAATCGCAAATTAAGTCAAACGTGCAATTTATAGGACGTATTTCTTTCAACAGTTCCTATTAGAGGAATGCATATAGCTGTGTCGTCAAGGCAGACATGTAAGATGCTTATCAATTATTTAGACTCAATGTAATGTTCGGGTGCCCGTACCCGACCCGTACCCGCGGGTCGGGTACGGGTCGGGTACGAATTTCACGGGTCGGGTCGGGTACGGGTAGGGTCATCACGGGTACGGGTATACCCGGTTTTACCCGTGCCGACGTGAAGTTTTGGGGTTACAATGTCACCGTTACATATAATAGAGAATGTCGGCGCACAATGACCCTGACCGTGTCTGCAACGTACTATTAACAGTTATTTAGTGTTCTAGCTTACAGCATTATTATAATACTAAGGAGATAAAATGTACAATGCAATTGAGACAGCACAGCAGTTGCATGTGACAGGTTCCATAAATTAACTGCCTCTTATCATTACTACTAGTACTACAACTGCTGTTGCTGCTGCTGCTACTACTACTACTACTGCTGCTGTTGCTGCTACTGCTGCTGTTGTTTGTACTACTGCTGCTGCTGCTGCTGCTACTACTACTTCTACTACTAGGTCTACAACAACAACAACAACAACAACAGCTACTACTTTGATCATCATCGGCCTATTTATTATTATCACTGCATGCTGAGTTGTAAGCCTATTGGCCTGGTAGGAATAGGGACTTTGGGTATTCGTGTTAATGACGTGACGGGTACTGTACGGGTACGGGTATACCCGCGGGTACGGGTCGGGTCGGGTAGTAATTTTGAGTACGGGTCGGGTACGGGTACGGGTAACGGTTCTGTGTTACGGGTACGGGTCGGGTAGCAAAAATGCTGTACCCGCAGACCTCTAATGCCTACATCTCGCCACAAACAAATCAATGCGCTCATATTCGTCAATAAGTTACAATGCAACCACTCCGTTCAACCTGCGGTCGTTTTATTTTTAGGACTCACACTCTTGTACCTCGCCTATCATCTCTTTCGAAATTGACACTTGATCTATAGCCAGGCTACTCGGCTACTGTGGAATTGACTGCTTCATGAACTGCGTCAGCTATCCAACCTTCCAGCCAGTTGAGTCTGTATAGTAAAGATTATACAGTAAAATGTCAGCAGGGACACTTGAACCTTAATGCTTAATGCCCAGGTTACCCTGTATTTAAAAGTTAGTAGGCCTAATCTGTAATCTAAAAGTGCTAGCTTAAAACAACAGCTATATAACCATACCAATCATTGTATTGAGCCATCATGATTTGGTCAATTGATATTTCATACATGAATTTTCGAATGGTTGCAATAGGGAGACCAGAAAGGACCTTGGTTCCACTAAGTAGGGCCCCTAGATAACAGTTTCAGTTAGATGTCGGTTACTTAAACAATAACAGCTGCTTGATAATCTTCAGTTATACACATAAGCAGCAGTCTGTGGTGACTGACCTCAATCCATTCAAAAGCATCCAGCATCAGTGTACCAGTGCAACAAAATGTAAAACAGCCAATTATGCAGATTACTTATTTCAGATGAGTATTAGTGATAAGTCACCAACCCAGCGTGACACATTCCCAACAAACATTAGCAATAATAGTCACAAAATTATCATGACACATTCCTAGCAAACAATACCTTTTAGCATCAATCTTAGGTAATTCAAACAACTGTCAAATAAATTAACAAAGCATTAGTAGATGGTAATATCATGCATGATAGTAAGCCTTAAAGAGATCAAGGCACTTTGAATCATCTTAGTGATCAACTAACCATGAGTGCACCTTTTTGAATATAAGTTTAAGTTGGGTATGGACTGGAGATCTTTTGGTAAGGCATTCCATGCTGCTGGACCAGCCACTCTGATCGAGAATCTTCGGGAGTTCGTACGAGCAAATATTGTTATGACAAGGGATGGATTTCTAATTATTATAGGAGTGTAAGTCTGACGAGAAGTTGAAGAGCTTGGAAAGGTTATTTGGTAGCGTATTGAATATAACGATGCATAAATTCATTAATTTGTTTTACCTTAATCTCGGTTAGTTTTTGATGTAAGTAAGTAAATAAGTACGCTTGTATGTATTAAGACACTTAATATAGCGCGCTGTAAGTGCCTCAAAGTTTCGTTGCAGGGACGAGTAGTTAACAGTTGTAAATAAGCACGTTTAACGCGAGTTTGAAGATGTTGCTCAACTGAGTAACAAAATCATGCAGAAAATAGGAATGTGTTGTGATCGTTGCCTCTCGTTTCGACACCACATCCAATGTTTAGTTGGATTTCACACATTTGTTTTCCATTTATTGGACTCAAATGAAGATTTGTCGAAATAGAAGTCCATGAAATATTGCATCAATGACTCACAGTGCACGAACGTAATCTACTTCTATATCTTCGTTGGCTGTTTTGTTCAACGGGATGCCAGTACATTACGTAGTCCAACGTTCTTAGATTTTTCCTGTGACAGGCATTGACCAGTAGAAATTGCTTCGAATAATAATTATGTTTAATTAAATATTAATTACCGGGGTTTGTAATTGTATGTTTGTAATTGTATGTTTGTAATTGTATGTTTGTAAATGTATGTTTGTAATTGTATGTTTGTAATTGTATGTTTGTAATTGTATGTTTGTAATTGTATGTTTGTAATTGTATGTTTGTAATTGTATGTTTGTAATTGTATGTTTGTAATTGTATGTTTGTAATTGTATGTTTGTAATTGTATGTTTGTAATTGTATGTTTGTGTAATTGTATGTATGTTACTAATACAATTGTATGTTTGTAATTGTATGTTTGTAATTGTATGTTTGTAATTGTATGTTTGTAATTGTATGTTACTGACAGATTCAGGATTAGGAAGGGAGTGCGGCAAGGATGCATTCTGTCTCCTTTCCTATTTAATATGTATGCTGAAAGGATAATGAGGCAGGCGGGAATGGATGAGGCTATGGAAGGAATAAAGATAGCGGGAAGAACAATGAACAATCTGAGATACGCTGACGATACAACACTATTGGCGGGTAAAAAACCGATTTGGTAGAACTAATAAGAAGGCTCAAGAGTGAAAGTGAGAAAGCAGGACTCTACTTCAATATAAAGAAGACAAAGATCATGACAACAGAGGAGGAGGACAGTTTTGTAGTAGATGGAGAGGAAATAGAAACGGTAACTAGCTTCACGTTTTTGGGATCAGTAATAGAAAAAGAGGGAAAGTGTGATATGGAAATAAATCGTAGAGTAGCGATAGGAAAAACTGCAATGAATGGTCTGGAAAAAATATGGAAGGACAAACATGTGAGTATAGACACGAAAAAAAGATTGGTGAAGGCTCTGATCATACCAACAGTAACATACGGCAGTGAGACATGGACAATGACCAAGAAAATGAAAAAAAGATTAACGCATGCGAAATGTGGATATGGAGGAAGATGCAGAGAATATCATGGAAAGAGAAAAGGACCAACGATTGGGTGCGCATGAGTATCGGAATTGAGAATGAAGAGACACTACAACAAACAGTGCTAAGAGCAAAGTTGAGGTTCTTTGGTCATGTCATGCGATCAGATGGATTGGAAAAGGAAATGATGTTAGCATATGGAGAGGGAAGGAGAAAACAAGGACGACCAAGGAAAAAGTGGATGGACGAGATACATGAAACAACTGGAATGAATTTGGCAGAACTGAGAGATGCGACGGCGGACAGAAGGAAATGGAGAGGCTTGATCATGAAGGTCGCAAGAGTTCCAGGAACTGACAGCACAAGGTATGTTTGTAATTGTATGTTTGTAATTGTATGTTTGTAATTGTATGTTTGTAATTGTATGTTTGTAATTGTATGTTTGTAATTGTATGTTTGTAATTGTATGTTTGGTTACCTATGAACACTGATGACTGTGATTCTAAGATATACATGTATGAAAGTTTCCTAGGTTGTCTTCTGGACAAGATTGTCCGAAATGTGACTGATAAAGGTGGTTACTACAACTTGATTTGGGTGACAACTAGATTTTAAAACATTTCTTCTTATAATGATTTCGACGATTATGATGATGATGAATTACTATGATGATAAGTGTGACGATGATGATGATGATTATGACGGTAATGGCGATTAAGAAAGTGATATAATAATGATGACAACGATGACGATTATTCCGGTTGGAGATATATTTCTTTTCAATTTTAGATGACGGACCATGCTGTTAAATCGATTGAAGAAACGACTTCTATGTTCATCGTTAGCACTTGCCAATTACTTCCAAAATCGTTCTCTGCTGTTTCTGATTGCATGCATGACTTAGTCTTGTCACAGTTTCCTGCACCAACACAATATACGATGTTGTGTGGCAGCAGTAAGGAGTTCTATATTCAACCGCTGCATACATGCATCGGCGACATTGATGTGTTATTATGCAACACAGACCAGCTGGTCTTCACTGGCGACTTTCCAGTGTTGCCAAGTGATATGAGTGGCCTATCCGATAGGATTATGTTATTCAAGATTGAACAATACCATAATAATCCAGCTTTTGTTCGATTACAAAATTTGGGTGAAATGAACTTTAACTGGAAATGCAAAAAGTACGAATTTAACTATACAGCTCATCCGGGTGAATACTTGGAGCTAGACTTAGCTTCTGATTTAAAAAAGTATGTAGCAAATTTCAATAAAGTATTGAATGAAGTCGCACTGCCAAGCATTGTTTGTGGTCCAGCAATTAAATCTCAGATAGATTCAAACCAAACTCTAGGAAGCGATGCAGTCGCAGCTTTATTTTGCCCTCAGTGGCCTACAGAAGCCAAAAATTGGCCTACTCGACTAAGAAAATACGGATGGCCGACAATGGATACAATCTCCGAAGTTGTACAAAATGGCTGTCACGTTGTATATGTTCAGCATCGTTCTTGCAGAGAAGATAAGCAGCAGTGGAGATTGTCATTTTCATTAGCGGAAGTAATTTTACTTCAGAGTTGGACTCAAATCCAACAGATTGTCTATCATTTGCTGAGATTCTTTGCAAAGAAGGAATTGATACAAAAGGATTGTCCAAAGGAGGATGAGGTTCTCTGTCCGTATCATTTAAAGACGTTGATGTTATGGACTTGTGAGAAGATGCCAGAGGAATGGTGGAATTCCTTTTCTGTTATTACAATTTGCTGTGAGTTGCTGAAAAATCTGTCAGAATGGCTAAAGAGGAGATACTGTCCGAACTATTTTATTCCTCAAGCAAATCTATTTCATGAGCCATTTAACTCCGCAATTCTTCACCAGACCAAACGACGACTAAATGAATACCACAACTCTGGCAAACTTTTTATTTGGTTCGTGGAATATTACATACAGCCAATCACTCGGACACAATTTGAAGATGGGAAAACAAAAAAAGATATACCAGACTTCATGGATTGTTTGCTGCCTCTCATTGAATTTCGGAAAACGTTTGAATTAAGAACTTTGGATTTGTTGCTTTCTTTCAGAATCTCCAATTCTAATAAGATTGGTCGTCATACAATTAAAAAGGGCTATTATTCAGGATTGCGTAAGTGTTTAAAAGTAGAACAACAACCAAGATGTAATCCAAAACAAGCGAGTAGAATGCCATATCTTCCAGCAATAGAGAAGATCTTGTGTTTCAATTACTTTGCCATTGTACTGTACAGTTTGCATGCTGCAAATGGTTTATGTTACGGAGAGATATCTTGGGAGAGCAGTCTCTTTGTTGAAATTGTCGAAGCTATGTTGATGCACCCTAAAATAAGGTCGCAGCATCATAACTTTCCGAAAACGTACACAGAACAAAGTAGTCGGTTTCAATACCTGCGTGCTCAGGGTCTCATGGAACATTTAACTGGATCAAATAGCCCTTCAGAATTTCAACTAGTGCCTCTCATATCCAAAGAGTTTCTTATTAAAGCTTTAGAATATGATGATTCTAAATCGAATGGCATTGCTCATGCAGCTTTGGTCTATCTCGCTGCACTCCATTTTGCCAAATCAGAATACGAAACAGCAATACGCTTCTGTTCAGCAGTTCTCGGAGATCAGACACCTCAAAATGACAAGGAAACTCTGAATGCAGGTTGCTTGTTGTCTATTGACGATGTCGCAAGAATCGTTGGAATGTGTGTGCTGCTCAAGAAGATTACTGACAGAAATCTTCATTACATTGGCAGGCGACTGTATCTTGAGCTGCGTCTTTCACCAGAGGTGTTTGCTCATTATTTAACTGTATTATCAGCCGAAAGAGAATCCAAGTTTTTAGAGTTTTGTAATGATTTACCAGATTCATCATTTCCTATGGACGATTATCTGAAGGCTTTACGAAAGAAGCAATATAGGCCTATTGTTCCGATGAAGTCAGGCGTTCATTTCAATGCTACCAGACAGATCGTTTATCGCAGAACAGATTCTTTGACAGAAACTGAGATTTCAAGTGTGAATTCCATGATAATCAAAGAAACAATAATTGATTCTTTGATGGAATATGTTTTAGAAAATATGAAATCATTCTACACTGTGATTCGCAATGACTTTGGTATTCAGTGCAACACAGTAGATTGCTATCGTGCTTTGTACCTTTACAAGTGTCGCCAATACGATGAAGTGTTGAGCTTATGTGAGCGAATTCTTTGTGAGCCTGAAATAAAGAACGATTTTAAGGCGTTTGCGTATACGAAAGTTTTGTTGTTGCCACCTTTTGTCTCTTTTTTCGATACAGACGTACAGTCGTTGCTTGGATTTCAAACACTTTGTTATTATTTATCAACGCTGAATGAACACGTGTTTGTCAATGCTATGTACTTTGAATGTGGTGAAGAGTCCCTAGATTCTTTTATGAACCGTCACTCCATTAGATGCCACTATATTCTTGGAAAACATTTTCTTGCAAAATATTTAAAAGTCAGATGTTGTATCGACTGCAATCTTCCGTATTCAGAAGCAATGACTGAATTTGCTGCTCAGAAAACCAATCGTCCGTTTGAGAACATCATTCGCAGATTTCTTCTACAAAAGCTTCCTATTATTAAAAAATAATTAAAGAGTTTATTCATGTCAATGCCCAAATTCTGTTTTCGTGTGAAATGTGTATTTCGTGATGTGTGATGCTGAATACTTAAACTTACTTCAACGGTATTGTAAACGTGACCAGGCTTAAACTATCACCGTCGTAGTATTGCGACTTCAGTGTGGAAAAGCAAAATCTTACTTGTCAATGCGTGGATAGGAGAATCAGCTGAAAGGATGTTAAAGTGATAAGATACGCAAAACAATACAGTTTATAAATTAAACTCTCAGCTTTTAAATAATTTAAACGTTACCCTTCCCAGTCGAAGGATAAAACTAAAAAAGTAACCGTTTCTCGTGAAGACAAATTCTGGAAACGATGGACGGCGGTCAGTTCCTGGCAAACTGTTCGATAATGATCTTTCTGACTATATGCAAAAGCCGTTATCTGCGACCTCATCTCGTTCCTTTGCCCTCTGCTGATTGGCTTGATCTTTTAGTTGCTCAACGCCGGGCATTTGCTGTGATTGGTCCCACTACTTGGAATGACCTTCCCCCTCATTAAGGGTTAAACCAGAGCTCGAGGGTACGCGTACCCTAAAATAGAATACGTTAAAATACGTACGTACCTTTCAAAAAATAGAATACGCGTATGGTACGTATTATACACGAAAAATTTTTATGGTTTACTCGGCGACCCATAGCCTACGTATAATTTGACATTAGTGCATTAAGTGCATTGTATGCTGGATAAACATAGACCTACAATATAGCATTGCAGCAATTTACTACGCTGTATAGCCTACTGGGTTGTTACTGTTTGCCTAAATTAAATTGAACATTCTTATAATAAGCGATGACGTGGTTAACGTATTTTTTTATTGTTTACGTACCCTATTACGTACCCTAAAATAGAGTACGTTAAAAAACGTACGTACCTTTCAAAAAATATAATACGTATGGTACGTACCCTCGAGCTTTGGGTTAAACTCATTCCTAGTTTTTCCTCTCTGGTCTCTCGTTCTTTAAAGACGTTTCTTTTCCCCGGGGTTTTCGTGCTGAGAGCGCTTCGGAGTAGTTATTCCGAGAGAGGCGCTATATAAATCTCTAGATACAATACAATACAATACAATGAGGCAATGAGTTGACGAGGAAACGATGAAAGTTTCCACAAAAGAACAAAGAATTCTAATATGACACGATAGAAGACGAGTTGCCTCTCAGCGCCGACATCTCAAATAACTGGACACCTTAGCCATTGAGAAACATATGCCAAACCTCACAAACATACATTAAAAGACTTCACACATGAGACAATGTAACCATGATCTGCTCTGCTCTGCCATTCATAAAATTCAATGTTTAAATGACAAACAATGCTGTCACAAATAATTGGCAATTATAGCAAAATGACTTTCAATAAACAAAAAACAAGTAGAAATAAAACAACTTTCAGATCCAAGTGCATATAAAGGTCCCTGATGCATACATAATAATACATGGAATAATTTAAACAGAAAACGTAGGCTACCTTCCACATCTTCCCATTCAGACTCAGAGTCTGAGCTTCTACTTGCATCAGCCAAAGGTTCCTCTTCTCTCTCTAGTCCTCCTCCTTCCCCTTCTCTTCCTCCTTCCCCTTCTCTTTCTCCTTCCCCTCTTCCTGCTCCTCCTCCTCCTCTTCCTCCTCCTCCTGAGGCAGGTTTCTTCTTTGAACGAGTGACAATTGATGGTTTGGCGTTTTTCTTTGCATTTCCTTCACCTGCAGCAGGTTGTCTGTCTTCGTCTGCTTTGGTCTTTCCTGGACTAGTATTGGTTCTCCTTCATACAGTATGGTCGACGTAAACGGTCCAAGGCGGCCACAAGATGTCGCTTAAAAACTAAAGATAAAATTATAATCTTAAACACCTTTAGAACGCTCTCATCAGTCGCTATAATTTCAGAAATTGCGTTTTAATCTCTAGATGCCATGGTTTTACTGTACCTTACATCGGTTGATGCCTTGTTCGTTATGATAACGGCGCTATCATAGAAGTCATTCAGACTGATTAGATTTGATAAGATTAATGTAAGCTTGATTCAGAATTAGCTCCTCCGATGAAAGGGATACCATCGACAATAGACGCTGTAGAGGTTATTCAGAGATTAGTATTTGTGCCGTGGACCTTCGTTTGATGTCCTGTGTCGACGGGCGCTATAGAAGTCGAAGCTACATTGCCTGCTGTCTTGCCTCTTAGGGCTGCCAGTTTCTCTCATTCCACTGAACTGTGGAACTTTATATCTGTCTGTCCGTTCTGCTCAGACATACCTCTCAAATTGCTTATAGACTGCACCATAGGCTGCCTCTGTCTTAGTGGACTGATCTTCTGGACATTGATCTGATTATAATGGATTGGGTTCTGGTGCGCCATCGGTTGATGATTTGTGCACTATACACCGGCGCTATAGAAGTTTTTAATTTATTCGTAATCTTACCCAGATCGGAGTTTGATAATTTCTTTACCACTGGTATTAAGTCATGGTTACCAACGGTATAAAGAAGTATGGTACCCAGTCTAAAAATAGACAAAATAAACTTAGCACATATTCCACTTCTGCATCGTTAGTCTTCTAATGTAATGACTTCTATAGAGCGGGTATCATAATGCACAAAACCTCAATCGATGGTCACATCAAAGAAAATGGAAGTCGATAATCGTAAAGGCATTTCGTAAATTCTGTTTAACGATGCTGTATCAAAAATTATAGGGATGTATGACGTCGCCCTTCTCTTTAATCCAGATTTAGGACTAGTAACACTCGATCATTACGCGCAACTTGAAAGCCAAGCGCAGGGAGTTGTAGGTTAACATTTCCCCGTTGTTTATCAACAGCTTGTGGCTGCCACGGGCCGTTAACGTCATCCTGATCTGTGGATAAGGAATTTACCGATAAAACGCATTGGCTGAATTTATAGCATCGGAAGGCAGCGTTTTAAAGGTTGCTAAGAGGTAAAACATTTCGTAGTTTCTGATTAACGGCGTAATAAGGGTTTTTAACGTCGCCCTCCTCCTAGGCTTAGGACTGGTACCATTCGATGCCGTTTTATGATAGTCTACAAGTTGAATAGTGTTCTGACGATTAAACGCTATTTGCAGAATTTATAGTTGGTTGGTTGGTTGCTGTTTAGCTGCAAATTCCCGATTGCATCTACAATTGGATCGTGACCTTCCTGGAGGATCGGGGTCATGGAACTAAATTCAACGGCTTCACATCTCCCCTCATGAAAAGCAACTCTAGTTTTGTACAGGGTTCGGGCTCTGGCCCAAATAATTTTATAATGACAATATCTAAGCTCAAGACGATTCACATTGGAAATATTATACTAAAGTATGCTGACGATAGCTATTTACTGATACCCTGTTCTAATAGTGCCAGTGTTTCAGCTGAACTAGAACATGTGACAAATTGGGCAAAAGCATGCAAACTAAAACTAAACCATAAAAAGACGCAAGAGATGATTGTAAGAGGGATCGGGAGGAGAGGGGGGTGTCAACCCCTGCGGCCACCCAGGGAGTGACCAGAGTACATAGCATGAAGGTACTGGAGGCTATGCTCACTGAAACTTTAAGTTTTGATAATTATGCACATTACCCAAATATGCTGCAGGGCTGGGCAATCCATGTATGCCCTGCGCATACTAACTGCCCATGGTCTATCTGGCCCTGGGCTTTACGATGTGGTGAGGGCGACAACGGTGGCACGCCTGTTGTATGCTGCTCCGGCATGGTGGGGCTTTGCCAGCCAAAGGGAGAAGGGAATGCTCCAGTCTGTAATGAACAGATTGATACGTCAGCGATATCTCCCAAGTGATAGCCCAACCTTTGAACAACTATGCCTTAAAGCCGACACCTGCTTGTTTTCGGCGGTCCTGGCAAACCCGGGCCATGTTCTCCATAGATTTCTTCCTCCAAAAAAGCCGTTGTCGTATTCCCTTCGACCCCGGTCACATGACCGTGTTTTACCTTTAGGTAGCCATAATATGAAAAAACTTTTATAGTTAGAATGCTTTATTCATATTGACTATTGATTGTTTATTACATATGATGTATGTACACCAGAATGCGGATTGCAAATGGTTCAATAAAGAATATACTTACTTACTTACTTACTTACTTAGGTGATATAGCAAAGAAAATTGTTCACTGCCTCTCCTTTTCCCAGGCTTGGAACTGGCGCTCCCATAATACAAGCAGTATTGGAGCTAAAAATTTATAGTCCGATGGAAACGTTTTATTGGTGTCCATCATTAATGTTAAGCCATCTGTTTGTGCCCGCCAACGACCGTTAACTTCAGACTTACCACATGAAAAATGTATATTGAACCTCTGGCAATTTAACGCATTTTGTCAATTTATAGATCTTGAGGTGTCCAAGACAAGCACTGTTTTAACACCAGTTTGGTCTGGCCATGATTTCTGAAGCCTATGTTAAGAATTATGCAGATACTTTGATATGTGAGGCAGGATCTTAAATCCTTTTTAATAAAAAGGTAGACATCCGATCGAAGGATAGTCCATATTCTCCTTTCGAATAATTATTCTTAGATTATTTCTTATAGCCTCAATTTGTTTTTTTTTCGAGCTTTACCTGAAATCCTACACAACATTGTACCTGCCTATTGATTTTTAGACTGAACACCCTGGATGAGCTCGTTCCAGAGACTAAATATTCTTTTGGGCGGTTTACACTGTAATAATTATAAAAGTATTTAAAGCTATCGTTCAAGGGAAAAGAAATATTCAGAATTTGTGCATGTGTATACAAACCTCAGATGGAAATACAGTCTGAGAGAGACAGGCATACGGACATACATACAACCAGATAGACAGGGACGGAAGCAGAAATATAGACAGACAAGCAGGCTGTAAGGCAGGCAGACATTCTACTTTCAGAAGCCCAATTCTGTTTCTTCCTCTAACCCTTACTTCTCCCTCCATTCCAATCCCAAACATCATCCACCGCAGCCGTCTGACTGTCTGCCTGCCTGCCTGACCTTTCGATCTTCACCGAAAACCGGTTCTGACCTCATATACAATGTCATGTTCCTGCCTAATGATTTGTTTTGACTGAGCGCCTGTGAATGAGGTCGATCCCTCAGCCGAACTTATTAGGGCGCTGTATAAATCTGGTCAGGTAAGGTCAACCTCAACGACCTTGAAAACCGTGCAATGTTGCTCAACACTGGATAATGCGATTGTCTCCTTGGACACCTTTGAAACGTTTTTTAACGACGCTATTAATACAGCGACTACGATTTATCCGCATAATATAGTCTATATATTACTCGTTGCATTCAACCATAGGAACGGAGGAAATTCTTCAATAATAATTTATATATATACGCTATAAGTAAAGGCAGAGGAGCGGTACTGCAATTTGCTGCACTCTATTGTAAGGGGTCGCATTTATCGGTGATTACATTAACAGCAAGAAACTGAGCCACTGCTCATACTGCTAGCAGTGCCAGTCCCAAGCCTGGAGAAAGGTGGAGGGCGACGCTTGCCTCAATTCTTTATTACAGTGTCGTCAAACAGCAACAGTACTAACTAACTGTCAAAAGTAAAAGATGAGTTCTGTATTAGGCCTAGAGCGGTATTGTGCTATAGGGACAGTGAGAACTGTTAAAAATAATTCCACACCTCTTTTAAGTGTAATATTCGCGCTATAAGTAAGAGCAGCGGCGCTGTCCTGTATTCTAACCAAGAAATGATCAAACTTGTTCAAAGTAATTATACAACGCCTAAGCACGATAATCACTCGATGAAAGTGGTCCTGTTACTGTATAATGCCATAGAACTGGTAACAATGATATTGTTCGAAGTAACTTCTGTCGACCTCTACAGCCTTTCGTTGCCACGAGATGTCGTTAAACTCTCGATCGATAACCGCAACAGTATTTACTGGTTCTAAATGTTTGTAAGGTGAAATTGACATGAACATTTTCAGGTGGCTAAACGTAACAGATAAACACTGTTTACTACTAATCGCTTGTCTCAGTGACAATGACCGAGCCTGATCACTTTGACTGGCTATAGGTTTTGTTTTGACTGAGCTCCTATGAGTGAGCTCGATCCCGCGACTCAGCTTACTGTTGGAGCTGTTCAAATGTCGAGATCACGTTTCTTCTGGTAAGACAAGGTCGACGTCAGCGGCCTTGAAAACCGTAAGATGTCGCTAAAACTATTGAAAATGCGATTGTATCTTAAGACACCTCTAAAACGCTTTTAACCGAGACTATATATTTGCGAAAGGCATTTAATCGCTAATTTTGTTACTACACCAAATAACTTAAACAGTGACAAGACATCCTCCTTTCGACGGCAACGGACTTTGATGCCATAAGGTACAAGATTTCTTTTAATTCCTAATATAATTTACTAATTAATTTAATTAAACCTTGAGAGTCTAATGGCCAGATCCTCTTCCCGTGCTTACTGTAAAATACATTATTATTTATGCGACAGACAGAAATTAGGCCTAATGATTATTATGGAGTGAAGTTCCAGGACTTTTCAATTAGGGTGCGATGTGGACAACGCGTATTTTTTGTGGGGCCAATTGAACCATGCATTATGCTTTACGATCACAGCTGCAGGTATTGGCCGCAGTGCAATATCACCGCATAGTGCTGCAACCTCTTGAGTTCACGGTAAACTGCGGTCACGGGTTGTAAGACAAGTACACACATATGTATAAAAATACTGTCATATGAATAGAACATACAATATGTGTACAAATATACAATGTGTTAGATGCATGTATAAGGATGGTTGCGTGGCATGATAACCACAGCTCAGAGAGTCACTGGATATACGCATGGTAATTATA
>JACEVL010003819.1:0-11805 GCA_020284085.1 Aporrectodea caliginosa
GGGCCTAATGTGGACCATATGCATTCAAACGCGCCGATTCCCATATCTTTCGAATGATCCTGCGAGTTTATAAAAATTTCTGAAAATCCGTTGAAAACTCGGTCGTTATTGCCATAGTTACGCCTGTTTCCGATTACAGGTCGTTATTGAGAACGCAAGTATCAATAATTATTTTGTAGCGACATCTATCCATCCAACAAAATGCGGTTACTTTACTAACCTCCATTAACGGACCTTTTGAAGTAGTTACTGCCGTAATCGTAAGTGTGAGACATCTGTCTTTTAAGTCTAAGTAAGCTTAGGCTAATTTGAAATGCAATAATGCAATATATTACTGTGAATACGCCTGTTTACTTAAAACCATTATGGCACACTGTTATAACCCTAGGCAACGTAACTGTGTCATAGGATATATTGTACGATGTTAAGTCAGAGCAACGATGAGATTTGCAGCTATACCGATCTAGTGATGCTTGGACGTGAATTTGCAACTAAAAAATCGTTACCAGAAGTGTATCTTACAATACAACGTGATACAAGTATGACAAACAGGATTTTCGGTGTGCCATATGAGCCCAGGGCCGGCCCTAGCTCAAATGGCGCCCCAGGCAAAGCATAGCCTACATTTGGCGCCCTCTGATCCCCACTCCACCGTCCACCCCACGGTACAAGTCAATGATGAACCAGCCAAAACATTACGCTCAACTGTTATTTATAAAATTGTTTTATTAGTAAACTCATCGCTGGATAATTTTGAATTTTGGGGATGGTAACAAGCAAAAACACTTAGAATTACCGAAAAATTCGAATTACCGAAAAAAGAAACAATATTTATTTTAGAAATCATTTGTTGAAGTATTCAGAAATCCTTTTCTGCTTGTAGTTTCTCACCATCACGTTTAAGTTTATCAAAACACGATAAAGCTTAAAGAAATTAATTTTAAGGAAATACTTGCAATATTAGTATAATTACAAACGAATTAGGGCCTACTAGCAAGTGGCGTAACCAGGTCTTCCAAAAAATTACGCAGTTTTGAAGAACTCTGAGGGAGGGGTCTGGGGAGGGGGCTGTGCCCTCTCCCCAGGGTAAGAAAAATTTTCATTTAGGGGTTTGTAATGGTGCATTTTGGAGACCAACTTTTGATTCAAAGTAATAACATTTTACATAAGTTCTTTGGAAAATTATAATTATAATTTCATAATTTGATTTTTAAAATGGGTTCAGCTGCAAAGTCCCAGCAACCAACGTAGACTAGAAACAGACAGACTCATCAAAGCAATTAACTAAAGCATAAGAAAATAAATTTATTTGTTGGTTTGTAATGGTCCATTTTGGAGACAATCTTTTTGGTTAAAAGTAATAACATTTTGCATCAGCTCTTTGGCAAATTATGATTCATTCATTCATTACAGAGATTTGCATAGCGTCCCTTCAAGATTATCTACTTAGGAGCGCACCCGACCCAACTCCGAAGTCCGAACAGTCTTGAAGTTAGAATAGAACGTGATCTGAAGGGTTCTCGGCATTAGGCGTAGTGCCAAATGAAGCCCATTCCAGATTGCAGGCCAGCAACAGAAAAAGCACGGCGCTGCAGAATATAAGTCCGCGACCGGGAGACAAGAACCTCAGCCTGCCTAAAAGAGCGAGGAGAACCACGGTGCTGGATGCTGAGGGTGGTGCTCCTGTAGATAAACAGAGACCACATCAGCGCCAGACCAAGGAAGAGATCCGGTAAGCGATCCACTGTGGGAAAGGAAGCCAATGCAAGACATCCCGCATATAGTCAGTAACATGGCGGAATCTTGGGATGCAACCAATATGCCGCCGATCGTAAGACCCGAACCAAACACCCAACCCGAAGTGGATAAGCATTAAGGCAGCATTAAAGGTTAAAGACCTCTCTAAGCTGACGCAGCTGCCTGCTGGTATTCACAATCGCGGCATAGCAGGCTGATATGCCGCGTGAACGTTAGTTCTTGGTCTAATGTGACACCAAGGTCCCGGACAAGGGATGAGAAAGCAATGGCGTACGGAGCTGAAATGCCGCCCGGGGCGACGGCCCAAAATGCTGCCCTTGGCCACTTAATTTTGGATATGTTATTTTCTCTAAGAGATTGCAGTTTTCATCACGATCGTCGATCTCATTACATACACGCCTATAATTTTATTTTATAAAGTTGATAGCCTGCCTGGATTTATCAATTAATTAATTTCTTTGCCACTGTGAGAAAGTAATCTGCGGGAACTCCTGGGCAAGGGCCTCCAAATCAATTTTGGCGAGCTGCTGGCGCGTGCCAAGCCAAATGAACTGGGTCTTAGATGAGTTTAGCCGCAGGTGATTGGAGGACATCCAGGCCTCGAGAGCCTCCATTGCCCGGTTCATGGCCCGGGCTTCGGTAATGGCTGCTGACGCAGGACAGTGCAAAAACGCCTGCAGGTCACCCGCTTAAGATTGGTTCAGCACAGAGCAAGGCTCAGCAAGAGGCCAGGAGAGGACCAGTATCAGCAGTATAAATAATATAATTAGGGAAGAGGGCCCAGCACAGATTCCTGGGGCAGGCCAAACGGGACAGGAACACATGGAGTCCTAGTAGACACGTAGACCACAGAGAAGGAACGGTGATGGAGGTAGGAAACAATCCAGTCAAGAAAGTTACCAGAAAGGTCAAACGAGGTAGATACATGTAGGCGCCTAAGAATTATATCGTGATCGACGGTGTCAAACGCCGTGCTGACAGCAAATAATGCTAAGAGGATGACCTGTGACCTATCAATAGCCCCATAGATATCAGAGAGGAGGCGAACTAACAGGGTCTCCGTGGAGTGGCCCTTACGAAAACCAGATTGAAAAGTCGGCAGCAAATTGTCCTTATCAAGATACCTTAACATAATTATACAGAAACCAACTTCATAAAGCTGCTGCTTTACGAGTGTCGCAATAGTTTCGCCAGTGGTGTCAAGCGTTTGGAAAACTTGGGATGACAGTTAGGCCCTATAAATTGTTCTTTTGCCACATGCTGAGAACCGGGTTGTTCACGCTATCAACATATCGTATAAGCTGACCGATATCTGCATGTTCTGTGCTCGCATCAAACAATAAAGTGTACAACCTAGCCGCACGACATTCTGCCACAATAATGTCTTGAACTCACAGGCCACACACTGCAGGGGGATCAGCTGATTTTTGAATCAACTGACTTATGTACTGGGTTTTGCGTGGACCAGATGACATTAGCTTACGATGATTTAATCTATAGTGTCGGTCTGTGATCGAAATTTCAGAAGTGCCACGAAATTTGCAGTCTTCACTATGTCGGCGAAGGGAAATGTTTTACTGACTGTACAGTAATAAAGTCTGCATATTAGAAATTCAACGAATAATAGTAATCTAGAATGTCAAAAAGTAATCTAAACGGTTAAAAAATTTTGCGAGCTGCTAAAATCTTTACGCAGTTGCGTAATTGCGTAATGCTAGTTACGCGCCTGCTACTAGCTGATGACGGGGGCACTTGCACTAACCGCTAAAGTAGTTTCAGTTTTGTTGAAAGAGTTGGAAAGCCATCCTTTTTTATTTTTTGATACTAACTTGTTTTTCTTGTTGTTTTTTCTTACAATTTTGAGCACCCGATAACTTCTGACGCTTCATAGGGTTTACCTAATTTGTTAAATTAAAATTTTAATTTTATGAGATCATTATTCTATAAATTGATTTAGACATAGCCTAATTAAGAAAACTGCTAAATGTAAATGCATAGATTTTTACAGGTGATTATCTTAAAGAATGGAACTGCGATGTCTGCTCAGCAAGGCTACATAGATTAAATACATGCCTATTATCCTTTAATTGTTGGCATTTTCAGTCGACAGCTGCCTGTCACTATGTCAGCAACATATTTGTCGACAGTCAGGACTATTACAGACACACATTACGTGAATAATTCAAGTTTAATGGTTAAAACAAAATTAGTGCGGTGTTGAAATTGAATTACTGGGAAAGGTGCAGTGAAATCAACAACTGTTTTTAAATTTGTTCCGTATTCGAAAGTTTTGAATTCAAATGAAAATAATCATTCTAATCGTAAAAAATGACTAAAAATAACAAACATAAAACTTTTAAAACACACTTTTTGTGAAAATGGCGCCCCTTAGAGCTTGGCGCCCCAGGCAACTGCCTGCTTTGCCTGTGCCTAAGGCTGGCCCTGTATGAGCGTATCGGCTGAAGATGTAAAAATTGTAAGAATTTATTACATCTTCAGCCACATCGGCTGAAGATGTAACAAATTCTTATAATTTTTCGACTTACAACATTCATATAAAAATACTTGGCGAGCTGTGTGCTTTTCATGTCCCTCCATGAAGGCCTATTTGTTTGCTCTTTCCTGTTATTGTGTAATTTCGTCCTAAACTTAAGACTTTTCAAATTGTCTTATTGGACTGATCTTCTGGGATGTGATCTGATGACGGCGTGGGATTGGTGCGCCATCGGTCTATGGGTTGTGCATTAGACTCCAGCACTATAGAAGTTGCTTATCGACGATAAAAAAAGAACGATTGTTCTTTTGTAGTTTCTGCGATGGCTAGGAGTCGTCAAAGCTCAGTTCAAGACAAAATAGCGGAAGTGACAGAATGCTCGATTTGTGCTCAGATCTTTACAAATCCAAAAATTCTTCCGTGCGTTCACACTTTCTGCTTAAACTGTCTGGAAAAGTATGGAAAGGAAAAGAAATCGGGCGATGAGATGGTATGTCCAATTTGCCGGAATGAGTTTATCATTCCAGATGGGGGCTTGTGCAATTTGCCAAACAATTTCTTGATTGGAAAAATGGTGGAGATTGGAAAATTGGCAATGGCGCCTGCAAATGAAGCCATGTGTGATCTTTGTCCTGAAGGAGAAGAATTGGTTGCTAAAATGTATTGTATCGATTGCGAACAAATTCTTTGTGAGCGCTGCAGTAAATCTCACAAGAAAACAAAGTCCTGTCAAAACCATCAAATCGTTGAACTTGGAAGCAAGCTGAATGCAGAAAACTTTAACTTACGCAATGTCAGTTACTGTGACCATCATCCTAAGGAACTCATAAAGCTGTACTGCTGTGATGATAACGTCGCTATATGTGTGCTTTGTTGTGTTGAGAGTCACCAGTCTCATAGATGTGTAAATGTTGAAAAAGCTGCTGGAGAATTCACGGATCGACTAAAAGTAGATCTGAGAAAAGTAACCAACAGACTTCCAGAATGTGATAACGTTAGAGAAAAGCTAGATCAGTACAAGAAAGAATTTACAGAACAGATTTCAAAAACAGAAGAAAGTATCCGCGTTAACGGGACGAAACTGAAAAAGTTGATCGATGAACATACAGACATCTTGATCCAGAATTTGAAATCAGTGACGGAAAAGAATCTAAAGGCCGTTGAAATCACAAGACTGGACGTTGGCAGATTCATGGTGATGATTGAAAGCTACGCTAGATATTCCGAGGAACTTGTCTGCCGAGGATCACCTGTAGATATCTGTAGAACTGCCGATCAAATGCATGCCAGAGCAAATGAATTGGAAAAACTTCCATCCAACTGCAGCGGAGGTCGATTTCACTGTGATGCAGTTGCCTTCCAACCTTCAAGCTTTGAAGCTATCTTGAGGCAATGCAGATCTAATAATATAATGGGCGAACTTACAGTCACTGAGTCTCCAGATCGATTTATAGACTTTAAAATTGATCGTACAGGTAAGTGTCATAAAAATCTATGTACTTAATAAATAATAAGCTAAATTTTGTACAATTTTGTAACTGTTAAGTCTCACGAAATCTTTGTTGTGTGCCTCCGAGCTACAGTACACTCTTTCTTCCAATGGAGGTAATATCCTCCCGACTTAGGTAATACTGTTCTTTTACTTTACCTTTTGAAGAGCACCGATATTCTCAGCTTCTCACTCTCTTGCTTCTGGATAGCATTAGATGCGATATGTGTTTCTTCCACGTACGACTCTTGAGCTGTGTGTACCAAAGAGGCGATATGTCAATCATCTGAATCAGAAGCGTTAAATGATCTTATTGTCGATATTGTCACATTATGCAAATATTTCCATGGCATTAACTGTCCTGTAAACGGATTTCAAATGTTTTCATTTAATGAACTTGCGGTTATTTTGTTTATTTAATTAATGGATCTAAATTCAGATTCATTAACTGTTTTATGACTGACGTTGGTGATTTACTCTGTTCCAGGGCGGAGCAGCGGTGGGAGCTCTTGTAAGATTTCCCATGATGGAGCAACCAGCTTGGCCTCTGCAGAACAACATATGGTGAGATCACGTTTTGATAACGAATAACAGTACATAATTATGACAATGAAGAAATTTAACACAGTAGCATGTTCTTGTACAATGTATATTCGTCTTTGCGTCGCAAATTGTGCCACCCTCTCGCCTTAACCCTTCATCGGTTCCAAGTCTCGCGTCAAGATAATGTTCTTTTATTAATCTGTGCATTATTTTAACTCATGAATGATGTTCAGGCCTTAGCTTACCTGTTTCAACTTGCTTACCCACCTTAACCACATCTTTAGTTTCCATATTATCTACTTTCTACTAGATTTGATTGGACTTCTCACGGATTACGAATCTCGATTAAGCGACCGTCGATTGATACATTTTATCTGCATTATGATAACGTCTTTATATAAGATATGCATGCAATTAGATTGATTGTGTTAGTACTTAAACCTTACTCTTCAGCATCCCATTGTGTGAGTCATCGTTCTTTTGGATTGAAGTGGTCTGTTGGATTGAAGTGGTTCATGTTCATTTTCATACAGGCATACAGCGAATTACATAAAAAAATTGAATTCAATTTTGATGTTATCGCATCACTTCAACTCCAAAATTCTTTGCAGTATGTTTTGATTCTCAGCAGAGTTCAGGAAAGTGCGCAGCCGACGTTTCCACTGAATCCAATTCTTCGGTTGTCGGAAAACGCGACCGTCCAAAGGTTGCAGCACAGCCCTCCAGTTCCTGTAAAATCAAAAGGCAGAGCACAAAGTACGAGCGAATCCAAATTTTGGCTACTTGTCCGACAAACAGGGTGGAAATGGGGTGGTAAGCGTCTCTAAAAGCCTCTACCACCCAAATGCCCACCACGCCACCTTCACGTGGTACCCCTGTTGGAAACAAAGTGCGTGGTGGACGACCGAGCCCTCGCCGGTATATGCGAGCCCAGAGACAAGGAGTCGGAAGGACGGACGATGAAGGACATCGACGCTCGGAGATGGTGTCTCGCTAAAAACACCGAGAGGAAGGCAACGGGAAACCACCTCTCTAATTTCCCAAGAAACACTTGCAATGACGACGAAAAGGACGGGGTGCTACGGGTGGTTGATGAGAGGCGATCGCTGGTGGCGGCAGTGGATGAGGGACGGAGGGGCTGGGTGGGGCACGTGTTGGGGGGAACTCCCTTCTGGGGGAGGTCGTGGAGGGGGTTGGGGGAAGTGGGCCGGGGCGGGTGGTGCTGGGGAGGATGGCCGACGGATGCAGCGGGTTGGGGGGCACAGCACGGGGAGGAGTGGCGTCATTGGAGGTTGGAACCTGCCGAAGGGCAGAGAACTTAAAGAAGAAGAAGTCCGACAAAGAGGATCAGCCAATGCGACAAATGTCCGAGTGTTCGCGGATGTCCAAATTGTGGCTTCTTGATTGAACACCAAAGCATGTCGGCACACACAAGTTGCAGCAACTGTCAATGTGTGTTCTGTTTCATTTGTCTGGAGGATATACACAAACTGTTCTTGGTGTGTGACCCGTACCTCTGTGACTGCCAGATGGCGCCACGTCAAACATCTTTGCCTGGAAGTGGATAACTGCAGAAGCACTATACAATTTCGATCTGCATTTGTGGTTTGTGGACAAATATTATCATCGGTGAAGAGTTTCATCCAGAGTTATGTGAGGACATTCAAGGATCCTGAGTGGCCGAGTGGGTTGGTGCCCGCTCGTCACGCCGGCGCCCCGGGTTCGCTTCCCGGTCGGTCGGTTTATCAGAGATTAATTTCTCGGATCTTTACTGCGGGTGGCTCGGTCGCATTATAAACGTGGAGTACAATACAACACACAATACAACACATCACAATACAACTGTGGCGCGGTGGTGTAGGGGTATGTTCGGTGCCTTGCAGCTGAAGGGTTGCGGGTTCGAATCCACCTCAAAGTCGCCGCGTAGGGACCCTGGGCAAGTCCTTCACTCGCAATTGCTCATGCGCTTCGGCGTGAAACTCCGATTCAGCGTTCGCGCAGTAGTCGGGAGCGCCTCTGAATGGGAAATCTGGTAGGGGCGCTATAACAAGTGTTGTTATATACAAATACAAAATACAAATACAATGTCAAATACAATACAATACAATACAATTCATCTAAATCTGTTATAGGCCTATCTGACTTTTTGTAAAGCGCAGCATAAGAACCGCTTGCAAGTCCTTATCTAAGGCTATGTCTGTCTCACCAGACTGACGGTTTTAAAGTGACTGGATTCGAGTGGAGCCATTTCCTTTAATTATTTATTTCCTGTACTTATATAGCTAAACATAAATAATGTCCAAGCACTGAGTGGATCATAGCGGTCTAAAGAATGCAATAACGAAATCCCAATACCTTAACCCGAGCATGGATAGTGAATTATTATCTTTTTATTACAGTGGCTCTATAGAAGTAATTAGATGACCGTACATCTTGATTAAATCAATATACGCTTCAAGCATCTTGGTTTGTTGCGCTGTAGACAATAATGGATGCCGAACACAAAAACCAAGATTATATTCCGACTCTAAAGCTAATTGTTTGAGTGTGTATTGATTTCTTGACTGGACAGCATTGAATGAGTTTGCGCATATTACGAATATTAAGATATGTAGAAATTAAAGACTATTCACAAATATTGAAACTGGCCAACGAATATTAAATACTTTGGGTTGTTGGTTTGCATTTAGTTATGTGAAACTTTTATGATCCATAGAAACTGTTTCAGGACTTTGCTTGCTTTTTCGCTCGTTTGAATTAGAAACATTTTACTGCAAGGAATGATAGTTTTTTCTAAGAAATCAAAAGTTGAAATGCAGGCTTACTTATTATGTAACTTCTCTATAGCACGTATAAATTACGCTAACAGTTATCAGTGGAAAGCACTCTATAGAATTAACTTATTAGTGTGATGACAAAGTTCATTAGCATCACCCTCACCTTTAATCTGGCTTGGGACTGGCACTGCCAGATTACGAGCAGTGGCTGAGTTTAAAAGTAACTTGATACTGACGATTCCCTATAAACTGTCGTAGATTTTGCAATTACAAATACAATAATTACAGCCTTCCATATTTAGAAGAAACACGGCACCCATACAAGGGAACCCAACGGTTTCAGACGTCTTCCAGGTTATGCATAGACTAATAATTCTTTTCGGCCAGCTGAAGGTTTCAATTAGAATGACCTAACAAATATGTGGAAGAATCGTATGATAACATGAATTCACACCTTTATTAGTTATGTAATCCACTTTAAGCTATGTCCCAATGCTTCTGTTTCCGAGTCAGAACAGTCATTTTGATTGATTCTACCTTCCAAATTTTATTTGTAAAAAATTCAAGGCGATAAACACGGACCAACCTAGTTTGTAGTTGCACTATTAGCTAATACCATAGACCTCTTAAATTCCAGTTTGTCTGCATTGCGCAGTCTTCGTATTTCATGTGAGGAAAATTAAACGGTTAATTAATTATGCGTGTTTAATATTGCTTGTGAAATCATGAGCTTGTTCAGAGACGATGCAATTATTAGAAACAGTACGGTAATCGTTTGGTTATAAAGCGCCTGTATATCTGTGATATTTTAACTGCGTGGTCTCGTATTTGAGATATAAATCCTCTGAAGTACAAACACAACAACAATACAACAATACACAACAACAATCTTCTTTGGATGTTTATTGTGTCCTTCAGTGGAGGCGCCAGGATTACAGGGTTGGGGGGCTAACGCTCCAAGCCCTTCCATTTTGTCCCCTCCTCCCTGTGATTTCCACTGATTTCCCACTTTTTTGGTGCCTGAGCCGCAGTTAGGGGGGCTAAGCCTCCCTATCCACCCTATGGCGCCGCCACTGTATCCTTTCGGATTTTCCTTTATCTCTCGACCAGATTTCCCGGATTTTGCCATGTTCGCCGTTTTGCTTAACAGCGACCATTGACGTCATGACCTGAGCATTGCTAGGGCTGTATTCATTCATTAGGCCTACACATTGTTAATTAATAAACTAATTTAAATTCTCTGATAATTGATTAACTAACGTGTGCAATTCATGATCCGTTACCATAGTTATTATTGCAAGTAATATAATTTATAATTAATTAGTAACTTCTATAGTGCCTGTGTCTAATGCTGCAATTGGCCAATATCCGGAAGATGAGAACACAAAGCAGAGAGGCTAAAATAGAGTTTAGAAGTCTTTAGAATGATTGTAATATATTGAAGTAATTATATCGACTTCATGGTTTGGAAAATTATTCATTTAGGCTATTTTAATTCTACAGGTGCGTATGTGTAACCCGATGCGCCATTGTGAGATTTATATTGGCAGTATAAAACTCAGTATATAAATATACGGAAACATGAATGATATATATATATATATATATATATATATATATATATATATATATATATATATATATAAACCTACCTAAAACAAGGTTTTAACCTGAGCAGACTACAGGCCTATGTGCCAATACCTCTGGCCATGTGTCCAAACATGGAATCGATTGAACTCAGTACGGGTCAGAAATACCTGTATAGCATTTGTATTGCTGTTGCCATAAGGCGCGTGTAGTTCTGATCTTGCTTTACAAAAGCCAGGACCAGTGTGTCACTCTAGATGGCTGACAACAGCCAATCGTATACTGAGATTAACATGGCCACTGAAAACCCCACAGATAACCTGGTGACACTGGCTACATTTGTGATGTCAGTCTATGCACCAATGTGGTTCCACATAAAGACAAAGTCTGCATGCACGGAGGGATCGAAGCATCTGTGGAGAATAATAAAGTACTCTAGATATTTGGAAAAACATTTGCGAGATGCGGTTGATGAAGTTATTCAGTGAAACGGATATTTCGGTCATGCAGAAAACATACTACTCGCAATGTTAGCAGATGAGAGAAGCCAAATTCGTGAGCTGGCCTACAGGAGGATTCTCGCAGCAAGAAACGAAAATGCTTCATCAACGCGCATCCAAGAATTTAGGGTTCCACGACTCAACTTTAACGCTAGTGACTATACAGAACTTGTCGACTGGCAAGAAATTGACAGATACGAACCACCTCTTCTAAAGAGCCGTTCAAACGCCCAGATAGAAGAATGTTTCAGAAATTGCTCAGTTCCCCTGTCATAGGCAAGGAACAGAACGATGTATTCGTCTGGTGACTGAAGCGGCCGCATCAGTAGGCCTATGCGGTACCGTGGCAAGAGATGGATTTATTCGTGCAAGAATTGCATCACGGAAATTGATGAAAACATTTAACACCAAGTCTGACTTTCGATTCAATTAACTGCTTCATAGAAGAGCAAGAAAGTGCGTTTAGCAATATTACGCTTAGTAATTTGCAAGACTGAAACGCGTAGAACTTGAGTTGTCCTGGGGCAGCATAAGAAATAATTTTAGGCCTACATTTATAATCATTCAACGTGTTATAATTAACACTCAAATACAACTTCTCCACACCAGGACGAAAAGAATTGTAATTTTTGGAAATGTGTGCATTACGTTCACTCC
>JACEVL010003820.1:0-11849 GCA_020284085.1 Aporrectodea caliginosa
ATCCAGAATGCCTTTGTATCGAAGGACAGGATGTTTGACAGGTTTTTCTGTACATGCAACATCCGTAACGTCGTTTAGGACCAGCTCCAGACTGGCCCAGTGACCTCTGTTCGGCTCCTTGAGGTCAATATCGGACTCACCCTCCAAGTACTTCTGGATACACAAGTGGAGATTCGTGCCATTGGAAAAGAGTTCTGAAACCAGCAGAAACATTGAATTTCAAATACCAAGAAATGGAAAACATATTTCCACTGAAGATAATAAAGAAATTTTTTAAAATTATGTTCAAGAAATAAGTAACAGATGCAAACGAAAACTGGATTAAATAAACTTTCATTAGATCCATCTCTTACAGAATTGTTGATAGAAAAGATCTGTTTCATAACCGTAAGAGAATGTTTGTATTATATGTAGAATATATATATGTATATATGGGGTGCTCAACAGTGTAGCAGTTAGCATGCTGGACTGTCAATCGAGGATTCGAATCCCAGATTCCTCACCAGAGCAGAAATTTAGTACAAGATTTCTGCTCCACCTGTGTCTCTTAGCCAGCTCAGCTACAATGGGTACACTGTTGGTGGAAAGATGAGACAGCGAGGGATATGCCGAGGTTAACAAAATGAAGGCGCTAACACTTCATACCCATGGCTGCCTCAAGACTAGCTTAAGGGACTGCACTTCTTCTTCTTCTCTACTGTATATGTGAATGTTTAAGGAAATGGCTATCTAGAGAGTGCCTTCAATGATGCTAAAGCATGACTATCTAAAAGAAGTATAAACAGACCTAAGCTGGTTCCAGTAAAGATAAATTGACTGGAAGCATCTAACCCCGTTTATATCGCTGGAAACCCTCTTCTCCAAGTTCCTCGATCATTTCCTTCTCCCATCTATCCAGGAAGAATTTGCTTTCCGGTGGCATCGTAGCTTTCAGAATAGCAGAGACACTTGGATAACCGGCATCTCTCAAAGCCGGCTCCACGTCAGTCAAATTCTTCACGATCGATCGTCGACCCCCAGTCGCATTCCACGCAATTGTAAATGGCGGAAATGCCAGAATCGATGACAGAAAGCTCCCTGTACTGATCATCTCTGACGAAACCGAAGTTAACTCTTCACTGTCTCTCAAACCTACAGAACCAGTTGCATCTTTATTAGAGTTCCTCTGGATCTCGCTTGCAGGAGACACTTCGACAGGTCCTAAACTGGTCGTAGCCTTCTGCGTGAATTTCGTGGTCGTTTGTGGCGTCGAAGTGTAAACATCTGGGTCAGAAACCTCCTCGTAGTCCATTGTATCGTCAAAGGCAGCATGGCTCAAGGGGACTTTTGTGTGTTCGATGATCCGTTCTATCTTATCTTCCACAAACTCAGACGTCTGCTTCGAGCTTTCCAGGTCCTTTAACTCTTTTGTGCCATTTGATGACAATGCCTGTGAACTCTTTTCCACTGATTTCTTTACTTTTGGTTTAGCCGGTTTTTTCTCCTTTGATTTTGCTGGCTTCTGTTTGCTTTCTATGACTGGTCCATAAATGCTTTCTGTCTCTTTCGCCCACTCAATGAGCGGCTGCAACTCTGCCTTCGTCCATTTCTTGTTTCCCTGGGCGAGGCTGCGGCCGAGTGAGAAATATCTCAGAGAAACACCCGACTGAGGAGCACACCTCAGCAAACATCGTATTGGTAGAAAGAGCAGCCCCATTATACCTACCCGCAAAAAAATAACATCCAAGATTATGCTACTATACCCCATCACAATCTTCTATTTTAATAAAATTAATTCCTTAAGTAAACATTGTACACCACTCCATTAAACGTCATCACCGTCATCGTTATCGTGATAACCAAATAACGATTTCTTTTCGTAATAACCAATGTCAAGCGATCATCAGCAAACCTTATAAGCTCTGGCTAACGTTCAAACTAAACCAATCATACAATGAGAGCCAACAGGACTAGACCAGTGAGTACTGTGGCAACCGTGACCATAGAAAACAATATGGTCGCCCCAGACAGCAATAGAGTCCTGCTACCTCCTACAGTCCACCACTTCCACTCACGTAAGTATACTGAGTAATAAAGAGAATGCTTATTGTATATTTTGTGCTCTGGCAAAATCGGACTGATGTAAACCTCTACCCATCAGTCCTATTCCAATCCTGCAACTCAACTCTGTTGGCCTTTTGAACCAACACACATTTCAACCATAAGACTCGGGGGTGCGGGCTGAATCCCGCAGTAGTCGAGTCATAAAGCCGCAACGGCGCAAAATTAATATCTGAATTAAACTATCCTAACCTTCGAAATGCAAATACAATAAAACAGTCTGAATAATTAAATGACGAGGTCGACTGTTTAAAACAGGTACTTACTGCATACTTTAATCGCAATTTTGCGCCATAATCAACATGCCGCCGATTCCACTTAGCTGTGTCAACACTTTTACATGAAAACTTTTATAGCGCAAATTTTACATAAACCATTCATTTTGCTTAGCAAACTACATGTTAAGAACAACGATTTAAGTCGTGACAAAATTATTATAATCCAGATAACCAAAGATATATTTTATGCCAATTAAGCAACTCTCATTTCTGAATCGAGAAAAATATGTAATTAAGTTAGTGAGACAAAATTTCATTTTGAAGCCATTGGGAACTACACAACATACGCAGATATACCGTTTAACAGTAAAACTAACAATCAAGCACGGAACAAATATTTAGTTTGAATAAAATTCACTTACAATGTTTCATTAGCATAATAATTATGTAAAATTATTCACCGATACGTCGGCAGGATTTAATCGATGTGTCAAATGTAATAGCGCCAAATCAGCAAATTTAAGCGCGAAAGCGTTGTTATGGCTACCGATTTAGTTTTCACTTCCGGTTGCGGTTTGTTTTGATAATTTTTCTCTGTATGTTGTTTAATTTTTCTTCTCTCCCCGACTTAAATGTTGAAGTAAATACAGAATTACTATTTCTCAGTAACGTCCGCAATACATAAAATGTTACATGGTGATTAAAATGGCGATGGCGATAAACTCTCTACAGTTAACATAACATAAAATAACAAGGGTTTTATAAATAATTATTTATTTGCAAATATTTACAGATTGTATTTGAAAGTAAGGTACTTGTCGGTTTCACGACCCCCCAAAATATCTTTTAATTATAACCAGACGAGACCCCTGTAGACCTACAGGAATGTGTTACGCGACAGTTAATATCTGTCTTTTAATGACGACGGACTCAACTCTAACCCCTGATCTCTAACCGACTCTCACGACTTCAAGTTTTATAGTCCATTTCGGTTACGTTGAGGTTATGCCTCGTTGTTACGCGCCGTGAGGGTCGGTTAGGGTCAGGGTTAGGGTTAGTGTCGATATTTACACTTCCGTTTCGTAGTGTTCGTTCAGGTGTATGACGTAATAGATAAGTTTTGACGTAACATAGAATTAAAATAACGTAGAATGTGAAGAATTTTAAATGAGTTAATATATGAAGAATTTTGGGGGCGTGAAACCGACAAGTACCGAAAGTAATCTTAGGTAACCAGTAAAATTTGTTATTCTTTTAAAAGAATTAGGATAAGTGTTCTTCACGTTGCGTTTATAGACAACCCTCTGACTTGATCTGCTCTCCTGAATAGGCTTTTACCGTGTGCTTAGCTTTAAATAGCCATTTTTAAATTTCCGAGCTAATGATTACCTTTGTTGATTTTTAATTATTTGGTTCTTTCAGGTGTTTAGGGAATTGTATGTTTCATAATTTGTCTTGGATGTAATTTAGATTTGAAACCTGGTCATAAAATGGCGTCTGCTATGTCTAGCCTAAAGAAGATGAAGAAGAATCCATTACCAAGGTGTGAATCAAATTTAACCGTATTTGTTTTTTGTTAATTAGATAATTTGAAGTCCAAATTACTGGAATATTAGAACGTATCAGTATGATTGGTTTAGCAAATCAGATTTAGATATTTGGTAAATGATCTGGACAACACCATAACCAATTTTGTCAGATACAGTGTGATATTTTGTTGCTGTTGTTGAGACAACCTGTGCTGCATTTTATGTGTTATGAAACATGACAATCATAGTGGAATTTAGATTGTGATTGCTTGACATTTCAGCACTGTGCCATTTAGAAATGCTGCACCCACAAATCCTGGCATTTCAGGTAAAGCAGTGACTCCTCCATCTCCTTTGTAAATCTATTTCAACCATTCTGACTGAGTAATTATTATAATAGACTTATGCATATGTATATAGCACATACATATTTCAGAAACATAGAGACATATGCGACTATGTTGTTAAGCTTAAAGGCTGCTGATTGGTCATTTTGATGCAGAGCAATAAGATCTGATCAAGTTAAAGCCTTGAACTGAATCCAACCCATTGTCTGTTCGATTTCAACTCTACTCAGCGCCTGTGAATTGCATCATTCTGTAGAGTTGACGTGAAATGACAGTTGTGATGTAATGTAATTGAACATTTATATAGCGCCCCTTCAAAATATCTTCTCTGTGCTAACCTATATGATGCTAAATGTCATTACGAACGAATATATTACACCAGTTAGCCTGAGTTAGGTGTGATGGTATTTGTGTTTTAGATGAAAATCAGCTTTTGGAAGAGGTTACATCACTGATGGCAGCAACTCGTTTGAAAGACCTTCATACGCAATCTGTCATCAACGTCGGCCAGAAACCAACTAGCAGACGAACGTCTACGGACACTAGAAATGGTATCAGCTACAACTAATCAGAACTTTTAATCTAATCATCAGTTAATTATATGTGTAGGCCTATATTTACTATTTTATTTGTCTAATTTAACTAGTTCTTTTAAAGAAACTTATTCAGTTTGGTTAAATAATTTACTTGTACACAAATTTGAACTGCTTTCAAACTCTGAAGAGAGGAATGTTCCATGCATTCCACAGTTTTGCAAGCACCTGTATTTTTTTATATTTTCTTATTTGACAGTAATTTCTCTAGTTCAGGTCGAGAGCACCACGGATGAGATCTTTCTTGAAGTGGTGCTATATAAATGTCTGATTACCATTACAATTACATTTGCATTAATCATATAGCAGAGTGCAGAGTGCCTTTGATTTGTTTAGCTCATGAGTGGTGCTATATAAATGGTAGGGGCGCTATACTAAATGTTCAGTTACAATTACGATTATGACTCTGTTGTCGTTGATGTCTTTAACTTTGCTTGCAGCTCCATCAGACCACGAACTGATGATACTGATGACAAACAGGATTAAGAGTCTTGAAACCCGACTCCAGTTTCAGAGCCAGGAGTTGACTGACAAGGTAAGAAACGGCTTCTTCTCGTGGAAACTAAATTGTTTAGAAAAACAATGAGAATGTGCATAACATGGTGGGTCAAAACTGTTGAGAATTTGCTAAGTATTTCAAAATGAAATTGAGATTGCATCGCAAAAAATAAATGATGTATTATTCAACATTTTCTTGTGTGTGGTGTAGGGGTATGTTCGGTGCCTTGCAGCCGGAGGGTTGCGGGTTTGAATCCACCTCAAGCCGCCACGTAGGGACCCTGGGCAAGTCCTTCACTCGCAATTGCTCATGCGACTTCTGCGTGAAACTCCGATTCAGTGTCCGCGCAGTAGTCGGAGCGCCTCTGAGTAGAAATCTTGAAGGCGCTATATAAATATCTGAAATGAATGAATGTCCGGTTCCTGCAAATTACTTTCTGGGGTTCTGAAGAAACGTGTTTCTTATAATTTATAGGCCTACATTTTGATAATGGCGCTTTAGAAGATTCAGATTAGGTTAGATTAGATTAGATTAGATTAGATGATCATTAGATTTGTTTGCTCTGGTTTAAATTTAGCTGTGCCTTTAGGACAAGAAGATCAAAATCCTGGAAGATAAAGTGAACATTCTAAAGAAATCACGAGGTAACAAAATCATTCTCATAGGTTCATTTCAAACAAGTAGCTTTTATTTTTTGGTTATTTTTATTAGCTTCTGCAAATTCTATTTGATTAGTAATCAAATGGTATTTTCTATTTAAAATTAGCCCAATTTTAATATTTATGGATGTTTAGAAATGTATTTGATGATTGCCATAAATTTTGGTTGGTTTTAAATTAAATTCATTGTGTCTATAGAACGCTTTTCAGTAAATCGACATAACTGGGTCTTTTGTTTGTTGCTAGTGGAAGGAAGTCCTGAGAAGGTAAATCAGTTGGAGAGGAAATGTCTTCTGCTTCAGCAACAGGTCTATGAGATGGAGGCAAGTTTAAGATCTTTAGAACCTATTCTCCATTTATTAAGAGCAATCCGAATTTCAGTGCATTATGTATGTATAATGTATAATGTATTTGCTTCAACTCCTTAGGTTTATGATGATCATTAGAAAGCCAAGTCTTCTGTGTTTGTATTGGCAGCTGCCATTGTTTTTAAGTTGGCATTGTCTTTGATGCCTTGTTTTTAAGTTGGCATTGTCTTTGATGCCTTGTTTTTAAGTTGACATTGTCTTTAATGCATTCCTTTTAAGTTGACATTGTCTTTGATGCCTTCTGTTTAAGTTGACATTGTCTTTGATGTCTTCTGTTTAAGTTGACATTGTCCTTGATGCCTTCTGTTTAAGTTGACATTGTCTTTGATGCCTTCTTTGTAAGAAGGTTACCATGAAATTCGTTGTTGGAAGCTGGTTTCCTTATGTGAGATTTTTCATCAGTGATCCTTGAGGCATAGTAAAAACAGAAGCAGTGCTGTTTCTTTTGATACCTCAACCAGAGGGAGGAACAAAAGGATGGATGGAGGAAGAACTTAAGGAAGGTGTGTGAAAGATGCTATGGAGGTCATCCTGGCTCATCTTTCTTCCATCCAAACTGACGATGTGTTTTGTTTGTAGGGATTTCTATCCGACTATGGAATGATTTGGGTGGGAGACAAGACCAACCCTGATTCCGACGTCTACCTGGACGAGGATGCCGATGCCAGTGACTCTGAAGGAAGGGTAGAGGTTCCGGGACTGCTCGATCCAAAATCCCCGGGAGTCTGGAAACCAGCGGAGTCTGTCGCATCTGAATTTTCCGTCGACTACGACCTGTTTGCGCGGAACATCAACGAACTGAATGCGGTTGCTGGAGACGGAATCGCCAAGATACATCACACGGCAGATGGCGCCAGGCTCAAGGTTCGTGGTGACTCACTGGCCATTGGTCATCATCATCGGTTGAATGGTAACATGCTGGCACGAAGATCAGAATGGCGCGGGTTCGATACCCGCTAGTCCCATAAGGTTGACTCAGCCTACCACTCCCTAGGGGCGACTGTAAAATGGACAGTAGGACAGATGGACGCCTTCCATTAGAGAGTGACATGGGGAATTTCCCCGCGGGGAAACCGCGGTAACCGCGGTAAACCCCGCGGTAATGGGGACAACATTTGCGGTAATACCGCGGTAATGGGGACAACAATTGCGGCAATACCGCGGTAATGGGGACAACAATTGCGGCAATACCGCGGTAATGGGGAATGAACCGGCGATAAAATAGCGGTAATGGCAACTCTTGTAGTTTTATGGTTTATACAGCATATTGTCTATAATTATATTTACCATACAGTAATTTATTTACTTCCCTAGATACATCTACTTACTTACTTAAAATTCCAGTTCCATTCGCTTTTTGACGCTACTTACTCGTATCATCGATATCTATGTTTAGGTCTAAATATAGATATCATTGGATCATATCAATGGTAAACTACTTCCTGTCTACGGAATTGTTTTTAACTAATAATTATTGTTGAAACAACAAAAAGCGACCGAATTTTGTTTTAAAAGTAATTGTAGTTAAACTAAAAGTTATATTTGACAGTTTTATTAGCGTGTCTGTAATTTGCGAACGTGAATTATTTAGCTGGCTGAAATTGCACGTTAAATCAGTCTGCGGTCATACCCTACCTTGAAAGGTTGACCAATGCCAGAATTCAATTCTTCTCACAAGACCGTTTCTTCAGTTGACAAGTAAGTTTAGATGCACTTTAGCAATTAGTGTGGTGTACATGTGCGCCAAAGATAATACGGTAAGAATAAAAATTTAATGGACTAGAACTTTGAAATAGCATTTTATTTCTGGAAAATAGCATTGCGTTTTACTAACAAAACAAAAAGTGACCGAATATCTTAAAGTAATATTGCAGTTAAAGTAAAGGTGATATTTAGCCCTTTTACGAGCTTGTCTATGCTGATGAATTACTTTTTAACATAGTAGCCTAGTAACATGTCATTTTAAGAGATCTATACAAGTACAATCCCAAATCAGTCCAGGTGAAGTTGAGAACTTGTGAAGGAGATTTTTCTTGAAGCTTACTAGTCAGAAATAGTAAGGGCGTGGTTAATGCAAACTGTCGATAAGATAATAGGTTTTTGCATAACGTTTTATTAATGCAATCAGCAATACAAATAGCTTTGTAAGCTAAAATTGGTGTTTTTTAATTTTAATGGGTGAAAACTTTTTGCGGGGAATGTGATGCTGTCCTGCGGGGATGGGGTGGGGACGGGGAGAAAGCCTGCGGGGATGGGGTGGGGATGGGGACAAAACTTGCGGGGATGGGGTGGGGATGGGGAAGACTTACCTTTTGTGGGCGGGGATGGGGACAAGATTGTCTCCCCGCGTCACTCTCTACCTTCCATGCAGTTAAATTCTGTAACCGCCTCAGACGACGATCGAACCCGTTCTCTTCGGGGTTACAGACCGACCGCTCTAACCAGTCGCCCACCATGCCAACACCAGGTGAAATGTAATAATTTTCAAATGTTTGTTAGAGTTGTATGAGGCATACCTGGTTAGAAGGGTTTCATGAAGACCTGGAGGGGGTCAAACCGAGGTAGATGGCCCAGTTGATGAAAAGGCACAGCACGCCTCTTGGTCTCAGCTCACACTTGCATTGTGAGAGAGCATCTGGAGTTGAACCGGTGAGACTCTGCTTCAATTTCCAGTTGTTTTCCATTTCCACAGATGCCTGATCCGGTTCAGCTGACGCTCTACTCGAATGGTCTTCTCATGTTCAATGGACCGTTCCGACCGTTATCCGATCCACTGACCCGGGACCTCGTCAAGAACATCATGGATGGATATTTTCCGTCGGAGCTGCAAGCCAGATTTCCAGAAGGTGTGCCGTTCAAGGTCAGTTCCGTTTAGTAATTGTAATTCGCAATTTATATAGCGCCACTCTTAAAGAAACTCCTCAGAGATGGTACAGACCTGACGAAGCAAAGCTACAATCAAATAGAATGGTTGGTTTGAAGCAGATCGAGATGGGCAAGATCAGTTAAATTGCTAATTGATTAGAATTAGAATTAGCAAAATTTTGTAGCTAATCGATTAGAATTAGAATTAGCTGTTTGTCTAATCAATTAGCTAATCAATTAGAATCTAATCGATTAGTTACCCATCTCTGGTATGAAGAGAGGTAAAGACAGACGAAGGAGTTCATTTCATAGATTGCTTAGACATGACACCAAGGATAAGAAGAAGAAGAGCAGTCCCTTAACCCTTTCAACCCGAGAAACCGATATATCGGTTTCGTTAACCCAAGATGCCTGGGAGCACCGGGTTGAAAGGGTTAAGCTAGTCCTAAGGCAGCCATGGGTATGAAGTGTTAGCGACTTCGTTTTCTTGGCCTCAGCATATGAGGGCGGATGACCAATCATCTCCCTCACCGTCTCATCTCCCCACCAACAGTGTACAGTGAGGTACTCATTATAGCTGAGATGGCTAGGGTACAGAAAGAGCAGGAATCTCGAACCAAATTTCTGCCCTGGTTAAGATTTGAACCTCACCTCTCGATTGACAGTCCAGCACACTAACCGCTACACTATCGAACACCAAAGATAATCGGTTTTTACGTTTCTATCCAGTACTTTGAAATTCTTCTGAGAGATCTAAGAAAAGAGAATTTTCTCCAGACTTTGTCTAGTTCTTGCACCAGTGGCTCCTTTGTCAAATGCTTCCACTAGTTAAAGAAACGTTTCGAGAACATGGTTATGGGTGTTCTGGCCATTATGATGTAATATAACAATTATTTATTCACTCATTCATCCATTCATTCATCCATTCACTCATTCATTTATATAGGGCCTTTCAGGCACCTTCCAGGAGGAAGGTCATTTGTTTCATGTTGAATGGTTTGCTGTAGTTTACAGATAAGCGCAATGTCATCTTCAAGGACAAAAGGTCAGAGGTTTTTCAAGGTGAAGGTCAAATCCTTGGTGGAGAAACCAATAGATCTCGTCTTGTCCCATCCTCTGCTTCGAAGGATTCGAAATCGAGGAGATCGGGCGATGCTCCAGTTGAGACAGAAATTCCAGGTGAGATATTCTAAATGAGAATGAAATGAACTGGGAATACTTATAAGCCCTCAGTTAGTTCTTTCATTGTGTCATTTCATTCATTTGTTCATTCATTCATTCTTTCATTCATTCATTCATTCATTCGTTCGTTCGTTCGTTTGTTCATTCGTTCGTTCACATCCAATAATTGATTAATTAATTATTTCATTGACATTCATTCATTCATTGACATCCATTCATTAATTCATTATGTCATTCACTCATTTGTTGACATCCATCCATCTATCCATTCTTTAATTCTGAGAATTTATATAGTGCCCCACCAACATATATCTACTCAGAGGCAAAAGAGAGCCCGTAGATTGACCTTTGGACTCGGAATTGAACCCAACCCAACCAGCCTCACTATTTTATTGTTGGTCAAGCACCTGTGACTAAGCTGGTTCCTGCAACTTAACTTTCTTTGATGCCAAGTAGATACAGAGATAAAATTATAGTTGATTCTGTGTTCAATGAAATTCATCTTTTCTTGTTTAGGTCGGAAATTGACGATGGAGCAGTTCCTGAACAAAATTCCGAAATCGGTTGTGAAGAATGGAAAAGTGATCGATATAAGGAACTCTCTCCAGGAAAAGATCACGGTTCGTTCAACGTCTACTGATCATCTCAGTTTCTCCTTCTGGTAATAGTAATGGCAATTGCAAATTTATATAGCACCACTTCAAGACAGATTCATCAGAGGTGCTCCCGACCTAACACAATAAAACCACGATCGAACAGAATGGTCTTCAAGCGTTTGTGGAAAAGAGGCAGAGAGGCTGAGAAACTCATGTCACAGGTTCCTAGGTAGCTTGTTCCAGGAGGATGGGCCAACCACAGCAAAACTTCTGTTCCAGAATTACTGGTACAATGGGAATCAGAAATACGATATTGGACATAGTAGCGATTGGTTTTGATATTTAATTTTTTGAAAACAACTAAAAAATAATGATTAAACATGAGGGATTGCCATGCACTTACTATTGGTGAAATATAATTTTAATTTCAATTTTGAAATGAAATAATTATTTGTAGAAGTAATCACGTGACGTTCAGTTCAACTGCAAAGCAACTAAGTAAAGTTCTAAGTGCTTGACTATGTATGGTTCGTGCGTCACATTTGAGTGCTGCACTTGTGCCCATAATGATATGCACTGATTTTTGTCTTAGGGAAATGACGGAAAGACTGGTCCTGGAATTGTGACGGTAGTCGATACTCCGCAGTTGCGTGAGCTCAAAGGAAGGTTTGAATTCAGTGATTCTGTGCTCTTTGATCTAGTTGGAAGGTGATTTGGCTGCATTTGTAGATGTTTTAACTTAAGCACAGGCAGTGGAGCAGTTGGAGAGTCTCTTACTTGCATGCTCATAGACAGCCGTTTTTATTGGGCTTCATAGCGGGCCTACAATGTGTCAGTGGTTGAAACTGGTATCCAGCTGTGGGCCCAAATTTGGCTCAGCAAATATGGTTCTA
>JACEVL010003821.1:0-12845 GCA_020284085.1 Aporrectodea caliginosa
GAACCGGAAAATTTTCCTTTCGGAAAAACTTTTATACCTATCATCCACGCACATCAAGAAACTGGATTGAACAGGCTGGATATGACCTGAGATCGGCCAAGGACGATTCCAGAGCCAAGTACTACGAGTGGTCTTGTTATAAATTCCACCAGGTAGGCCCTTGAATTCTTCATTTACTTTTATGTATATATAAATTTTCATAGTGTTAATAATATGGTAATTACAGTTCATACATAATTGCATTTAAGGAATGTGTTCTAACTGAAGTTTGAATTTTATACGCAATGAGAAACATTACAAATTAAAGTGAACAGACAATTTTTAATCCGATATATGGATGTTTCATTTATTTTAGGCTGCTGAGAAAGCAATTAAGGCTGTTTTGATTCATAGAAATAATCCGGTACCATTGAGTCATAATCTCCGTGAAGTAATTGAAATTTTTTCTGAAACTGAAGTCAAACAGCAAGCTGAACAACTACAACATTTGCTACGGAATACATCGTCAATGCGTTATCCAAGTCGAGAGGGCAGGATTCCGCACGAATCCCTCAGTTCCGAAGTTTCAACCAGAGCAGAAAGACTTGCTAATAGAATATTTGAATGGGCGGTCATTAACACTTAAACCATTGAATGAGATTCCTTTTCAAAGGAGATGATTATGTTCTTCTGTGATAAATTTAGGCCTTGATTAACAGAAGCTGTATTGTGTCTATGGGCTTTTAAATCTGAGGAAGGATTAACGTTGTATCATAAGAATTTCAGAGGCCTGCCAGAGGGGAAAGGACTTCTCATGAAAGGGCCTACACAAAGTTTCGGACATTACAGGCCAATCTTATAATAGTGTCCGTTCCAATGTTTTATGGAACTTGTTGCTCACTGCCAATAAGTCTGTTAAATTCCTAGTATACGCCTACTTATTTCATTATCTGCGAGACAGCTAAGCGTCTCTCGGGGCCCTAAAGCCTACTTCGCTGTGACATCAACCGGCGCAAGTCTATTCGATTTCCAAATGCAAGTTTCTACAACATGAAATCTGTTACCTAGGGGCAAAGTAGCTGAATGGTTATCTAGAGCACTCGGTTCGTAATGCGGAAAGTATGAGTTCGAGCCTCCCGAGGTGGGGTAATGTCACTAATGTGTATTCTACGGACTTTTACCAAGTTTCTCACGTAGATGTTCAGCGACATCGATACTCTATAGTACACTTCTGAACTGTGGAAAGAGGGCAAAATCGAATACAGTTGAATTCTATTGCATTATACCATAGTTGTTAAAAACGGTAAAATCAAAATCAAAAACGGAAAAAACGTCGTTTTATTGAAAAAAATAAAAAACGGAAAAAACGAGAAAAAAACGGAAAAGAAAATAATTTGACTTTTCTACATCTTTTACTGCATTTTAAAATTAAAAACCTTGATTACACAATTTAATTTTAATCAGCAAATAACATAATTTTATTACTAAACACCAAGTTACAGTAATCTACATCAATTATTTTCTTTTTCATAAGTTTGGTTTAAAAAGAAATTGAGAAATATTGAAATCTTTTCAGAATTTAAATTGTATGCATAAGTCCACATAAATCCAAGCTGATATAAGCAATTAAGAACTAAACTTTGTAAGTAGGCCTATAGAGTGTACTTAATTAAAAATTGTAGGTCTAGATCTACTAACAATTCTGACTTAGGCCTATATAAGAACTTGATATGGAGTAATATCCGTCAGTTTATCAGTCAATCAGAGATTACTGAGTACAAAGACAACATTTTGGATTGGATAACTTAGAAATTTAAATAACTTTTATAAATTTTATTTCCTGTACAGTGCTGTTTATTTCTCAACTGATGACACTAAATAGTTACGTAATATTTAAGATGAATCCTTGAAAGGACGGAGACAACGTAAGGGATATCAGACAAAAATTAAATTAAACAGTAACAGAGAGTTAATAAATAAATAAATAAAGTTACATACAAAAAATAAAAAAACGGAAAAACGAGACGAGAAATAAAAACGAAAAAAACGACGTTTTGGGGAAAATAATAAAAAACGAAACTATGCATTATACAGACGGTCATTTAGTTAAATTGCTTTATTATCATCATTAGTATTGTCACATTGCAAACAGAAGAGCAAGTCCTGCCTGATAATTTGGAAATATAAAGGTAGGCTACTTTCCGTACATTCATGTATTACAAGACATGAAGGGTTGTTATCTGTAAAGCATTTGTTGGCGAAATTGTACGTGAATGGCCTACCGAAATGGTTTGTGAACTCTGCACCTCGGTTAAGAAATGCCCAGTTCAAAGAAAAAGCGTTCAATCGATACAAGATCAGTGACTCTAAGATTACGCTTTTGAAGGGGTTCCTTAAACGCGTATTATAAGACTCCAGATACAAACATAGCCTACATCACACATAGGCTACATACATAATACATGCATACATGCATACCTCTTGTAGTCTACTGATAGCTCTTAAAACACTCGAAACCACGGTGCATCTGCAGATTCTCTACAACTGATCACACGCGCAACCATCATAGCAAGAACAATGTATGCTTCCCCGCCTGGTGAGGACTGGCGAGCGAAAAGGACAAATACCGCATAGAACGACTGGATAACAGATTAAAAACGCTCTGGATTTATTCACACAGATTCCCCTTCTACGATTGTTCTTGCTAATAAAGGCTCAAAGCCGTTCTCTTAAATGAGAATCATTCACTCAGATGCCTTTTCCCCAACCATTTTACGCCCTATTTTCTTAGGGTCAGACAACATAACTTTAACCTTCCTGACAAAGACTCGCGAAATTTTATATCTCGTATGTTATTCCTGAACTCTTATTAAACTATTACTCCATAGGTCTACTATAATATTTATTTTTTTTGTCTATGTAGGGCTTGTAGGCTACACCTACTGTGACCTACAGCGTTATGTCTGTTTTAACACAATAAACGAATATAATGATGATGACCACCCTTACCAAAGATTTCCACCATAGACATCTCTATGTAGGCTATGTATAATGTATGTATGTATGTATGTATGCAGGCGCGTAACTAGCATTACGCAATTACGCAACTGCGTAAAGATTCTAGCAGCTCTCAAATTTTTTAACCGTTTAGATTACTTTTTGACATTCTAGATTACTATTATTCGTTGAATTTCTAATGTGCAGACTTTATTACTGTACAGTCAGTAAAACATTTCCCTTCGCCGACATAGTGAAGACTCTGCAAATTTCGTGGCACTTCTGAAATTTCGATCACAGACCGACACTATAGATTAAATCATCGTAAGCTAATGTCATCTGGTCCACGCAAAACCCAGCACATAAGTCCGTTGATTCAAAAATCAGCTGATCCACCTGTGTGGCCTGTGAGTTCGAGACATTATTGTGGCAGAATGTCGTGCGGCTAGGTTGTACACTTTATTGTTTGATGCGAGCACAGAACAGATATCGGTCAGCTTTTACGATATGTTGATAGCGTGAACAACCCGGTTCTCAGCATGTGGCAAAAGAACAATAATTTATAGGGCCTAACTGTCATCCCAAGTTTTCCCAACGCTTGACACCACTGGCGAAACTATTGCGACACTCGTAAAGCAGCAGCTTTATGAAGTTGTTTTCTGTATATGTTAAGGTATCTGGATAAGCATAATTTGCTGCCGACTTTTCAATCTGGTTTTCGTAAGGGCCACTCCACGGAGACCCTGTTAGTTCGCCTCCTCTCTGATATCTATGGGGCTATTGATAGGTCACAGGTCATCCTCTTAGCATTATTTGCTGTCAGCACGGCGTTTGACACCGTCGATCACGATATCATTCTTAGGCGCCTATCTACCTCGTTTGGCCTTTCTGGTAACTTTCTTGACTGGATTGTTTCCTACCTCCATCACCGTTCCTTCTCTGCGGTCTACGTGTCTACTAGGACTCCATGTGTTCCTGTCCCGTTTGGCCTGCCCCAGGAATCTGTGCTGGGCCCTCTTCTCTATAATTATATTATTTATACTGCTGATACTGGTCCTCTCCTGGCCTCTTGCTGAGCCTTGCTCTGTGCTGAACCAATCTTATGCGGGTGACCTGCAGGCGTTTTTGCACTGCCCTGCGTCAGCAGCCATTACCGAAGCCCGGGCCATGAACCGGGCAATGGAGGCTCTCGAGGCCTGGATGTCCTCCAATCGCCTGCGGCTAAACTCATCTAAGACCCAGTTCATTTGGCTTGACACGCGCCAGCAGCTCGCCAAAATTGATTTGGAGGCCCTTGCCCAGGAGTTCCCACAGATTACTCTCACAGTGGCAAAGAAATTAATTAATTGATAAATCCAGACAGGCTATCAACTTTATAAAATAAAATTATAGGCGTGTAGGGCTATGTAACGAGATCGACGATCGTCATGAAAACTGCAATCTCTTAGAGAAAATAACATATCCAAAATTAAGTGGCCAAGGGCAGCATTTTGGGCCGTCGCCCCGGGCGGCATTTCAGCTCCGTACGCCATTGCTTTCTCATCCTTTGTCCGGGACCTTGGTGTCACATTAGACCAAGAACTAACGTTCACGCGGCATATCAGCCTGCTATGCCGCGATTGTATATACCAGCTGCGTCAGCTTAGAGAGGTCTTCCGTTCCTTAACCTTTAATGCTGCCTTAATGCTTATCCACTTCTTTGTTGTTTCCCGTCTTGATTATTGCAGCGCCCTCTGCGTGGGTTTTCCGGCGACTCGGGTTGGGTGCTTGGTTCGGGTCTTACGCTCGGCGGCACGCTATATTGGTTGCATCCCAAGATTCCGCCATGTTACTGACTATATGCGGGATGTCTTGCATTGGCTTCCTTTCCCACAGTGGATCGCTTACCGGATCTCTTCCTTGGTCTGGCGCTGATGTGGTCTCTGTTTATCTACAGGAGCACCACCCTCAGCATCCAGCACCGTGGTTCTCCTCGCTCTTCTAGGCAGGCTGAGGTTCTTGTCTCCCGGTCGCGGACTTCTATTCTGCAGCGCCGTGCTTTTCTGTTGCTGGCCTGCAATCTGGAATGGGCTTCCTTTGGCACTACGCCTAATGCCGAGAGCCCTTCAGATCACGTTCTATTCTAACTTCAAGACTGTTCGGACTTCGGAGTTGGGTCGGGTGCGCTCCTAAGTAGATAATCTTGAAGGGGCGCTATGTAAATCTCTGTAATGAATGAATGAATCATAATTTGCCAAAGTGCTGATGTAAAGTGTTATTACTTTTAACCAAAAAGATTGTCTCCAAAATGGACCATTACAAACCAACAAATAAATTTATTTTCTTGTGCTTTAGTTAATTGCCTTGATGAGTCTGTCTGTTTCTAGTCTACGTTGGTTGCTGGGACTTTGCAGCTGAACCCATTTTAAAAATCAAATTATGAAATTATAATTATAATTTTCCAAAGAACTTATGTAAAATGTTATTACTTTGAATCAAAAGTTGGTCTCCAAAATGCACCATTACAAACCCCTAAATGAAAATTTTTCTTACCCTGGGGAGAGGGCACAGCCCCCTCCCCAGACCCCTCCCCTCAGAGTTCTTCAAAACTGCGTAATTTTATGGAAGACCTGGTTACGCCACTGTATGTATGTAGGCCTATGTATGTATGTATATGGACATTTTTAATTTATATAGCGCCTTACGTAAACCTCACGATGCGCTAAAGCGGCTAAACGTAGCTGCCCAACAGATCTAGACCAATCATTGCCATACATAGGCCTACATACATACATACATACATTATACATAGCCTACATAGAGATGTCTATGGTGAAGAGATTTCGAAAATGTTTTCTGAGCTGCATGCGGTGCAATGTTACGAACTGTTAATGAAAGTATCGTGATGGTCCAATGCATGAGAAGGAACGGTGCGCTCGCATCGATGTATGGGAGCTCAGGTCCATCAAGTCCCCACGAGCTGCAGAAACCAAGGATCGACAACCTGACAACACTGAAGACGGGAACACAGAGCTCCGTCATGAAGAGCCGTTTTAAGGAGTTTGGGGGTCCTAGGCACAATTCCTAACCTTAAACGTAACCCGATTTCCGCCTCAATCTCTCAGTCTCAGATATATTGCACTAATGCACTGCATGTGCATATGTGGCATTTAAAAAAATTTATTGATATAGGTCTAGTAGCCTACTAAACTGCTAACACAGCTAACACCATGGGCGTCCGGAGAAATTTTTAGGGGAAAATGTATAAGGGAGGCAAAGTTTTGAATTGTTGGCACGGGGGACTAGTTACAGCAACCTATCACGTCACAGTGTTATTAAGGGTGTGGTGCGGATCCCAGCTGCTGCCAGCACTTTTGGAAGCATTTGACATGATATGGAGCTTGTTTATAGCATTCTGGGATCCGTTTTCAGGTATATCTGAACGTTTATTTCAAACCCACAAAACTGTTAGCCTAAAAGTTTCAATGTTTTCATATATTTATAATTTTTCAGGTTTATCTTGACTAGTTTGGATAAAAAAAATAAAATTGGGGAAAAATCATAGCCATTCATTGTTAAAAACTAAGAGGACAATTAATTTTTTGAAATATTTGTCAAATCCAGGGGCAAATGTCCCCTTGCCCCTTCGGACGCCAATGGCTAACAGAGCAATCTTTGTACTACAAGTGTAATATAGAACTTTAGTTTAACATACGTTAAAGTTCTTATTGTTAAAAATGGCAAATCGGTGATAACTGCCAATCACAATATGCATAATAAAAAAAGGGCAGAAACTATGAAAATAACTTAAAGTTAATACAGCCTATTGGATGTGGAAATTAAGTTACAACAATACAAGAGCAGTTGTAGATTTTGTTAAGTTAAATAAGTTTGCCAAGTTCACTAGGCTACCGAGTACCGACATGAAGACAGTCATCTAGCCTAGTTATCTGTGAGAAATTTGATTACGCTTTGTTATAATTTAAAATTTCAAACAATTTAGAAAATGACTATGTTTAATATAGGACTGAGAGAGATGTCATATTAAAAATTCAAATTAGCTTTACTTACCAAGACATAAAAAATTCTTTGATAGCGTTGTAGAAAGCAGACGAATGAAAGCAAAAAATTTACATATAGGCTAAGCTGTGCGGACGGTGTGCGGCGCTGTGCGCCATGCTTTAAAATTATTGATTTATTTAAGTCTAACTTCTCTTGCGCTTTGACCGGACTGCGATTATTTCCAATAACAATATTGAACTAAAAAAAGTTTTAAAATGGTATGTTTAAAGATGTCTTATTGAGCGGACTGCGATTACTTCCAATAATAATATTTAACTAAAAAAGTTTTAAAATGGTATGTTTAAAGATGTCTTATTGATCTAACTTGCAGAATTGTTGGAACTTAAAATATTGTTGAGTAATATTATCGTATTGTTATTACATGGTCGCGATGTAGTTTTTGTTTTGGGGTCGCCGCGGGGTCCCCTTTTGCGCGGGGCCCTAGGCACGTGCCTAGCGTGCTTACACTGCCTAGGCCTTAAAACGGCACTGCCGTGATGTAATCTGGGTCTGTTGCACCGACCAATGTTCGTCCCATTAAGATGATCTTGAATGTGATTACATGTAGCCTACGTCCTCAACCGGGACTCCGGGAGCCAGTGCAATGCGTCTCGCATATAGATCGACATATAAGATGCGGAATTTTGGCAGCGTAGCGAGTCTAGCGACGACCATAGCACCATTCACCATACCATTACCATATTCCCGAGTCGAATCCCCTCCCATTCTGACCTGGCACCGAAACTGAACTAGGCTGCATGACGCGGAATTCCTTGGCGCCGAGAAATTTCCGAGATTTACATTTTAAAATTTAAAAGCTCAGCAGCCTCAAGCGGGTCGTGGGGGCACAATTCAATAAAGGCAAGCGTATCGTTCTATAATCTATAGGCTATAAAAATTATTGGGCATTACTCACTCGCGCACTGAATGTTCCGTCTTGTTCTAGCAGACTAAGGGCGACTGATTCCTGGTTTACGTCGAACTGTACCATTTGTATCAATTTGTTTAAAATGATTACCAAAAATGTTATTTATTTAAATTGTAATTACTACACATTTTCTATTATCAATCTTCTATTTATACAAAATTACTCAACTATCAGTGAACCTAGTGGCTAATTCTACCAGCAAGGAGCTAATAGCCTACTACTACCAGAGGTGCAAAAAATCAAACTTTTCAAAATGAAAAGTTTTGTTGTTGTTTTTTATGGTTTTTTTAAAGATTTTCCTATTTCGGATCATAAAACTCATAAAATGACATAATACCGTTCAAATTAATCAGATGCATATAAATGAAATTAACTAGAACAGTAGAACCTTAAAATGTCATAAAACGAAATTAACAAAGACCATACAACAATAATTGCCAAGAGAGTTGAAGAGACGCCATTTTTGGCATTTATAATTTCTAAATTTGTAAAAAACCAAAATTTGTTTTTTTTGTTTAAAAAAACAACCAAAAAACTAAGTTTTTAACAGCCCTGCCTACTACAAAAGACTGGAGACTCCTTATTCAACGTCGTGTGACTACATTAGTTTGTGGACATTAATGGAGTAGCTTGGAAAATATCGTGTCCGCTAGTTAATTATATTTATGAAGGAAAATCGAAAGAATTGTTTGCAAAGTAAAAAATTGCCTCCATAGATTATAAACATCATATTTAATATCAGACATGAAAACTGAAGCTGGGCGACATTTGTGGCCACAGATGCAATCGCACAATTATTTTTAACGCATCACCATTCCTCTATATAATATAGATTCCTTGCTGAACCGGTAGCCTATACGAACTCCATAGTCACATGTTCCAACTTGAATCATCATCACTGACCAATCAAATACAGAGAAATTCAAACAAAACACCAGAAACATACACAGTAAAAACAACCAAATTTTCTTTTTAAGGATATATTTGTACAGCGCAAAAACACAGTTTGGCACAGGCCAACACTTAGAAGTGTGCAGTCAATTAATTTTGGTGGAGCACAGTCGTTTTGTTTGAGTATGACGATCAACGAGATTTACAGTTTCTCATACAACACAAGTTTCTCCATCATATTTGCTCCAGACTACGTTATCAATTCAGCGACCGCAGTGCTGCACTGAATACCAAACTTTGAATAGAGTCACATTCTCCTCAGAAGATCACCTCATAAAGCGTTGCCTTCTTGTCACCAGACCCAGTTACAATGTATTTGTCGTCGGCAGAAATGTCGCAACACAGAACAGACGAAGATTCTTTTGACTAGAACACAACCAAGAAATTTAACGTAATATATTGCATCTGTGATGTTACAACAGGCCAAAAGAAACAACCATGAGAAACTGACATAAATTAAAGTGAATTTGAAATTCTGATAATAATCAGTGCATCGGTTTTGATTTACAGTATTTAATTACAAAAGTCTAACCTCACTTGATGTCATTACCAATTTACCCTGCCCTGTCCACATTACTGATGTAACGAATGATGTGTCAGCCTAATGTAGGATCTACATTCTATTGAAAACAGTCGTTAAAAATTAGTCAAGTCATCAGACAAGCGGCCTATATATAAAATTAGAATCAACTTCAAGAGCAAAACGTTTATTAGATGGTGGATAGATTACTAGGCCTAACCTAACTACCCTCTATGGTCACTCTGTAAAACTTATTTACAGCCCGCTGTTCGAGTTTAGTGTGCGAAAGCGAGAACATTTGGCGAAGGGGATATTTACACCAAGTTCTGGGGCAATTTGGGATCAATCCGGGACATGGGACGCACTGTCACGCACAAGGCCAATTCTGGGACTGTTGGCAGCCCTACGTCTAACCCTGCGTTTTCCCCATTCATGCTGCCAAATTCATATGACAACATTACAAGAACAGATTAACATGAAGTTGACCAGTGGCTCATAAGTGATCATATGAAAAGAAAACCTAGTATAAATTGGTTGCCAGGCAAGAAAAGAAGATGGTAGAGAACAATAAAGACGACTTGTCTGAAATTTCATTTTGGATGGGTCAAAACATTAAATAAAAGCAACAAAGAATAGAAATCTGTAGACGCTTTATAATAATAATAATCTTTTCTTTATTGAAGCGCCTGACAAACGCACTGCGCTGTACATTTACATGTTATGCAATTGAAATCTTAACTACTAACAGAACAGACAGCCTGCAATACAACGGCGCTAATAGCAGCCTACAAAGCATATCCGCCCTACGGGGCTCGAACTCGGTACCTCTCACTCTCTACGCCAGATGTTATCCAATGCGCTATTGGGCCCCCATGAACTACACATGAAGCACTACGAAGAAAGCGTGCCTACTAAACAAATGCAACAGTAATTTGTATACTAATCCATCTCATTTAAGTACAGTGCAATTCTTCCGCACACCTGGCAACTTTTTGCACCTAGTAGATTTAATCTCTCAAAGTGTAAAAGTAAGTACTTTGATAACAATTTCTCGCCTTATTGTCGCTCTAATATGAGCTCTTCATTTCATGGATTAATATTGCCTAGCATTCACTCGTAACTCTTGTTTAATCACAATGTACCTGATAGCGGTGTGACTCTCAGTTTTTTGTTGTTACTAATAAACGAATATAATAATAAAGAACATTCAGCACTTTTGTGAGGTGCTTAAAAAACATCACAAGAAGTGTGTTCATGTAGCTACATTCATACAACCATGTACATTAACGAATAAAGCTTTCTTTTGAAAGCCGTTGTACGCATGCATCTACGTATGTACCAGTATGTATATATGCATGTATGTATATTATGCATATTATGTATGTATGCTTGTAACCTATATAGTATATATGTATGTACATATGTATGAACATAGTACCAAAAACCAATATATTCACAAAGAACAAAACAATGTATTCAGTAATTCAAACGAGAAGCCACATTGACACAAACCTGGAATATGCTGGCTCCGTACGGTGTTCGCCAAGCATTCAGGAGGTTGTCTTTACCAGTACTAACAAACCACTTTCCACAGTTGGCAAATTTCAGAGACAGAACACAGCTTTCGTGTAGATGTAATTGGTACTTGTCACTTTTAGACTGATGCAGAACTTCAACATTACTGCTCTCCATGCTAAGAAAGACAAATAATATTATTAAACCAATGCAAAATACTGAAAATGAAATACTTAAGATTTTATGATTAAATTATGAATATCATACAAGACTACAGTTAAAATGACAAAGGCTTCAAAATTATTTGGGCACTTAACTGCTTGCACACTAGCAGCTAAAATTGAACTTCAAAACTTGGTCACTTTTTGGTTGCACGTTCATATATCCACCCTTCCTGCCACACGGCCAAGGTTGTCAAACATCTAGCCTAACATTTACGTGTAGGTTACAATATCTTTACTCCTGTACCCTTGTTGTCTTAGTTTGTATGGAAGTTCACATCTGAGACAACTGAGCACATGCTTCAAACCCTTACAACTCTCTTTCACTTGCCTCAAACATCCATTCACCATAAAATCTTCCATTCTACACGTTGAGTTGACCGGACATCAATCCTGATTCAAATTACAGCAAATGGGCTTGAATCGGTTGAGGGGCACGCAGTAAATAATGTTCCTTCGATGACAAAGATTTCTGGTGGTTTCAAGATTGTGCACAATTTTACATTGCATAATTCACTTGCAAGAATATTACGTTATTTTTTAATTACTGATACATTTTGCATGAAAATTATTATTCCTGTAGTATATCACCAAGTCTAAAAGAATCAATTAAATCAAGTTTTAACACCCATTTCACCACTGACAGACCAATTCAAAGAGGAAAATTTGAGAGGGAAACATTTGGAGACCTACCCGACAGCCAACCATTCTCCAGTTGGACAATATCCGAGGGAAAAGATTTGTGAACTAAAGTCATGTTGTTGCAGTTGTTTGCCTTCTCTGAGATCCCACTGTCGAACTGTGTTGTCAAGTCCGCCAGTCCACAGCTTTGTGCCATCGGATGCAATATCTATACAGCTAGCACCGTCCGTATGCCCTTGGAATTGTCTATAACGCAAGATGTAAATTATCAGTCTGCAAAATCACTTCAAACACAGTCACACCTAAGAAATATCCCCCCAAAAGATACAATTTCCAAATATTCTCAACAATTACATTAATGTTATTACATTTTATTACATCCTTGAAAAGGTGCTATATGAACGAATGAATGAATTTTATTTCTTGTAGGTGCTGTATTATCAATTTCTGTTGTCATTATCATCAATAACAAGATAATTTTGGTAAAAAATGAAGTAATAATTCTTGAAATTAAAACTTATCTGGATCCTACAATTGTAAATACTGCTATAAAACACAGACTGCCCAGCTGCACACATGTTTAGCATTTCAATAAACCCAGCCATAGATAATGTGCAATCGGCCATAGATTATTTGCGGACGGTACCGTAGAAAAGAAATAACGGTACCGTCCGGACGGTACCGTAGCCAGTGCCTTCTGGATTAGACTATTTATGCAGTCTATAAATTGTTTGTTCACATGAAAAATATTAAACCCCGAAATATATTAAACCCCGAAAACTTGCTCAGCAACGTTTAACCTACAATGCGAACGATTGGACCTACGCAAAATTACCAATAATCCTGTTCGTCGCTAAAAACAAGTTATGCCACACGCACGCCCGGCATGTAACATGTAAAGGAGGGTGTGGGATCAAGTTGAAACAAAAATCAAACACCAGTTTAACCAATTCACATTGTATAGCGCTACATAAGAAGACAGAGGCGATGGTACATCTATCGACACCACTTGGATAATTACGTCGATTGATATAAATATAATTTAAAATTT
>JACEVL010003822.1:0-11195 GCA_020284085.1 Aporrectodea caliginosa
TAAAACAAATATTGTGCTGTAACAGCTAAATGCTTCAATTTATCTGATGTCAAGGATGGTGCCTTTTGGGAACAGGGTGACCTCAAGAAGCACCCTCTGGGTGCGTCTTGGGACAATACGGTTTAATGCTGCACCAGCATGCCAAGTACCATTTGAGCCCTATTGTCCAATATGGGCAAAACATGTAGACATACAGTACTAAAACATTTGTTTTGGCATTGATACGATAAAGCGACAAGTTTAAAGCAGCAGTTTGGGCCTAAGCAAAATTGCATGTCAGTCAAATGTCGAGTAACTACAGATTAAAAAGGTCATTTCAAATTTCTCGCTCAGAGTAACTGTAGATCTTCCCAGAATTGGACAACCGAGTTGAAGCACATGTCCCTTAAAAATGTATCTGTTAAGTTCTTCTCGGAATTCCAAAATCTTGCTTAACATGTGGTAGGACTGCCCATCCTTGAGGGCCGCTAATGCATGCTTGAGTGTTCCCTCTCCATACGATCCTCTGCCTGTCTTTTGCTTAATATAATCCTTTCCGTTGATTTGAAAACCAATAAAACCAATCAAATAAAAGTCATCTCAGACCATAGATATTGGTAATTACCCAGCTGATTCTATTTCATCTGAACATAATCGTGTTAATTGCCGATATTCCATACTTGCGTACCCAAAACGCACCGGGTGCGTTTTGGGTAAACGGGACATGGTGCGTCTTGGGCTCCGACGGGTCTCCCCTCTAAAGACAATTTATCTTGGTTCACATTAGTTGTTACTAAAATATACTCTACCACATTTGCAGTTGATAAAGAGGTTGAGAAACACAAGGAAAGATTATTCCAAAACTGCTCATTAATATTGTGAAAAAGCCTTGTTGAATTACCACTCGCAAAAGTTCAAACATGCCGAAAACTTACTTTTGATTCAAAAACCGCTTTCCTCTCCGAACAAAGGACACCGATTAATAATAACATATGGACACATGATCTACTTATTATGTAAGTAGGCTACTGCGTTTCTCTTTCAGTCAGTTTGGATATTATATGGGGTGCGTCTTGGGCATAGGGTGCGTCTTGTGGTACTTTCCCCTAATAAGCGCACTGGGTGAATAATTTATGCCGACCAATCAGGAAACGTTCTGCATAACCGAATTCGTTAGGCCCTATGCGATGTTCAGAGCAGACAAATTAACGGAACCTATTAAGTTTAGAGTATTCTGCAGGGCAAAGTGGTCTTTGCTATGGCCATTAGGAACACAGTATAATTATAAATGTACCAGTGGCGGCGTCAGCTATGCACTTTAGCGTCGGGGTCATGGGAGTTATTCAGCAGGTCGAATAAATTAATGTTTGAGTTTAATTTATCTTCGAAGCAATCTTCAATGTTGCAGCGCCTCATTGTTATTTTTTATTTGCTAATGTATATAACATTGACGTAAATCGTAAACAACTGAAAAAGTTTCGCAAAGTAATAGACGACACACTATTGTGTTTATTTAAAAAAAATTTCATGATGATTTTTGCAGGCTTTACAACGTCTCTCTTCGTTTCCATTTGTCGGTATAGGTTAAACTTTAGTTACTTTTATTATTTTTTGCTAAATTATATTTCAATGGACACGAAAAAAATATAGGCCTATAGGCCCTATAAAAAAATTATTTTCATCAATTCAACTTCTAGTTTCACAATTTGCATCAATCCAACTTCTGCTTTTATAAAATAATTATTTTCACCAATCCAACTTCTACTTTCACAGGAAGCTATTTTCATTAGTTCAACTTCCAGTTTCGCAAGAAAGTATTTTCATCTTTCCAATTTTTACTATCATAAAAAATTATTTTCATCAATCCAACTTCTAGTTTCACAAGAAAATATTTTCATCAATCCAACTTCGCATCTTGACTTCTTTCCCAAGAATCTTGGAGTAATAGTCGATTGACCAGGGTGTAAGATTTTACCAGGATATCCGAACCATAAAGGAGAGGAACCAAGGCAGATGGAATCCTGCCAGGATATGTGATTGTTGCTGGTTTGTGCAGAGGGACGACACCTCAATACATAAAAGGAAGAATCAGCTTGCAGGTGTAAGAGCGTACTCTTTTTCATGTTTGTCATTATCCGCACCCCAAAATTAGTGCAAAAGCAGCCTTTCGACCAATGTTGCGAAAAGAGTTTTATTTTGTTGACCTGTGCTATCAGCGAGTCTTACATAGTTACATCGCATCGTATCCGTCAGAAGGAGCGGCTTTCGACCTGTTATCGTTAGTTTTACTAACCTGCAGGAAACTAGAAACCTGGTGTCAGTGGCGGCGCCAGGATATCAGGTTTGGGGGCTAAAGCTCAAAAAGCCATGGTAAGTTATTCCCATTGGAATGCGACGACCTTTTTTTCCCTTTAAACCTTTCCTTTTGGGGGCTGAACCGCAGTTAGGGGGGCTAAGCACCCCCTAGCCCCCCTGGCGCCGCCACTGCCTGGTGTAGGCGTCAAGGAGGGCACTCCGTCGATCGTCGCTTCATTCTTCTATCAATCTAGGTACCACTACATCCTCCACTCAACCTGATTCTGCCCACTCTATACATCAATGAACATCTCACGAAGAGTAATGCGGCTAATGCCCATATCTTCGCTCAGGCCCGCTCAGGCTCAGGTTAGCTCGTGAGAAGAAAATTACATTTACCTGGACGTCATATTCATAAGATAAACTGACAACCAAGATGACAGCCCAAGGAAAATTCGTACTATCAAAGAACTTGACCATTTTCTGTGAATCTAGCCCTACATGGTCGTCTGAATCTCCTGGCTTCTAATAATGTTTTTTTTCTAGACGTATTATCATCACCTAACTATTTCCATCATATATTGTGCTTGGATCACTTAATCTATTTAATATTGAACACTATCAGTCTTATTATTCATACAACGTTATTTTTGTGAACTGGTTACGCTATTTTGACGATAGCCTAGAGAGGTATAGAAGATACAGAAGCGCCACAGAAGTCTAGTTGCGTAATCAACTGACCGGAGATGTTTGATCTTTGGAATTGCGCCTAATTACCTGCACATGTGTTTGGATTAATTTAGAAAACTTTAACTTTCTACTATAATTGTATTCTACCAAATTTATTACTCACACCATTTTGTTGCCAGGCTTTGGATACTTTACATACACGCTGTAGAAGTGTGGATGCACATGTATACTCAGAAGCATGGCTGGAACTCTCAGTTTTTTTCATTGGTCTTAAACTCATTGTCAACCCCAGTGTCGACCCCAGTGTCGTTTGTCGTTGGTCCAACCAGAAATTTCTAATATAAATTTCACGGTATATAACGGTAACTAATACTCAGGTCCGTCCCTAGGAATACGCTGAATACGCAACCCCGTAGTGCCCCGGCGATTCCACCGAAAGTTAGGGCCCCAAAATCCCATTTATAAATAAGAATAATAATAATGACATCACACGCCGCATAAGTCTAAATTAAGTGCAAAGTAATAAAACGCTTAAATTATTTAAGTTAAATATATTGCTTGTGACGTCAGTTGGAAAATAAAAGGCGGCTATCGCTGTAGAGAAAGGTCAGAAAGCTATAGGCGACTGCCAAGATAATCATGGACACTGGAACCTTATACTCTCTAAGCCTGAGTGAAAGCTAAGCTTATACAGCAGATGCAAAGTTGGTTGTTGAAAGATAGATTTGGGTCCAAGTCAAATCCAAAGCCGGAGAAAGTTTGATGTGATATCAGTGGCGTAACTACTAACTAGGGGTTCGTGCGCCCGGGGCAAGAATTTCGGGAAAAAATGTTTTCTAACTTCCGCCAAAATTTCTGATGACCTTTTTTTGCTTTTCCGTCTTTTCCAGAGAAGAAAATTGTCAAAAGCGTCTCTCATTTTCTCATTTTTGCCCCACCCCATGCATGACTCATGGGGTGGGGGTGTTAACTTTCTTTACATCCCGCCTTGACTACTGCTCGTCGCTCTACTTTGGTCTTCCTCTAAATCGACTTGTGTGCCTGGACCGAGTCCTACGCAAATCCCCAAATTTGGTCATGTCTCCAGCTATATGCTGGAGACTTTACATTGGCTCCCTACCCGGCAGCGCATCGAGTACAGGATTGCTGCCTTGGTACGACGATGTCAGCTGGGTCTAGCACCAGTCTACCTGCGGGAGCTTTGCTGCCCCTCGGGTATTCAAGGTCGCCGCCCCCTCCGCTCTGCAGAGAAGGGGTGCTCTTAGTCCCATTTGCACGAACTGCAACTATGCAGAATCGAGCCTTTTCCGTGGTGGGCCCAGTGGTCTGGAACGGGCTCCCCAGGAGATACGCCTGTTCCTGGGACTTTTACTGAAGCTTTCTTTACTAAGCTCAAAACTGTACTTTTGGCCGTGCTGGAGTCGGGAGCGCCTCTGAGTAGTCCTCTGGAAGGTGCGCTATATAAATTTATGAATGAATGAATGAATGCACAATAGTTACTTAGTAACTATTCATGGCCTGATTTCTTTCAAAAAAATGCCAAAAGCCTAATTTTGCGCCCCTCCCCGTCCTGTGCCCGGGGGCGGCCGCCTCTGCCCCCTCGTTACCCCACTGTGTGATATATATCATCCTACAAAGAGTCGTCGGATATAAAGATAATAGACCGGACAACTAATTATTAATTCAGCTGTGATAGAATACCTACATATATATATATACACAATACACACATACATATATTACATATAAATAATAACCAAAAATAAATAGATATATATATATGTATAATTGTATATGCATAATATTCAATATTCAGTGTGCGAGCTTTCAGGTTTCAAGAAGAAAGAGAGTCTAGATCAATTGATCTCGGGACCCCAGTCGAGTGAACAGAGGATTATAAGCACATTTTAATTAAATAAAAAAATTGACGAATAAAGCTGTCGTTTTCCAAGTCACCAGAAGGAAGGTGCGACGGTGAGTAAAACTAAACAGTGCAAGTGCACACTACTTTAATTGTTGACACTGCATTTCACATTTATACATTTGGAGCGGGGAGATGGTCATTGGTCAATGGTAACAAGCTGGCACGAAGATCAGAATGACGCGAGTTCGATACCTCCTAGCCCATAAGGTTGGTTCAGCCTTCGACTCCAAAGGGGCGACTTTAAAGTGAGCAGTAGGACAGACGGGCGCCAAGCACATTAGAAGGACGCGGGTTCGATACCCGCTAGCCCCATAAGGTCTTATGGCCTCAAATTTTCAATAGGGGCGACTGTAAAATGAGCAGTAGGACAGGTGGGCTGTTGCAGGATGCCATACAGTGTACGAATCTCGCAAGATGGCCTATTGGCACTGCTAAACTTGTTATCATCTGTTACTACCATATCATGTAATCTTACTGCATACCGTATAGGCCCATACTTGTCAGTCTCAATTACTAAACAAATAAAATTATCATTATGTAAACAATTCGCTATAGCCTAAATCGGCAAAATTGACAAACAGCATTATAGATTTTATTAGAATCAATTCCATGAACAGTGAAAATAGTGTACAGGTAAGAGTATACAGTCATTAACAGTTGTCATTTCGCAAGTGTCATTAATAGGTGACAGAAGTTGAAAAGGTTATAGTCTATATACTAGTAAGTGGTAAAAATCGATTCGTGAGGAGAAGAAGCCCATGAGGCTTATCTAGTCTTCCCACTATGATGGAACAAATGGATTGGACTAGAAGGGAACATGCGTCAGTTCAAAATTAGTGACAATTTTATTTCTTCCAAACAAAAATCGCTTTGGTCGCAATCGTATATAATCGTAATCCAGAGATCTCTTCAGCTCCCATAAAAGCTAAGTGACGGCAACCAGGTTATTCACAGTCGATCAGTCAGGACGTATGTAGGATATATATGCAAACTCTGCATTCAGAAGGTCAAGATCCAAAGGGTCAGGCAGGCATACAGTCATATAGTATGCTGTCAGATGGCCGCGATCGATGTTTAGCGCTTGGGTGGTGTTAGCATTGAAGCGGCGAGGGAGGCAACTGGAAGAGGAGGAATCAGGAAAACATTTAATTTTGTGAAAATGCAGTGATTTAAGTTTTGAGTGAGAGACCTGTGGAGACCTGATCCTATTACCAACAACATAACACCTACGTCTTGTATACTACTCGTCTAGTAAATGACAAATCGAAGGATCAGTTTAACCTTTATTTACCCACTATGCCTTTTAGGTGGAATTTTGAGATGGCCCTTATATATGTGTTGTATGTTGATGATATTAAAACAGAAATGACAATCTTTTAGTTATATTTCACATTTAAGGTCATTTTTGGGATGTTCCAAAAATGGAACGTTGGGTCATTCCCACTAGCATTTTTTTTACAATGGCAGTTCAACGTGAATAAACGATACAATATTGGTTTATGCACAATTTATTGAAAACCAGTTTATTTAAAGGTATGAAAACTTTCAAAACAGTTCACTTGAAGTTTATTGAGGCACCTGACACATTCTTTGGTAGTGTTTTTCTTCAAAAATTGAAAAAACAACGAGCCTGACTAATGAGAGGAATGTATTGCTCGACCCCATCGCAATGTGTCATGGCAACCTTTGACGTGCCTGAGCACTTTTCACAGGATTTACAGTATTGATACTGCTGGAACATGCTACTACATTGTTATCTGACTACCTAACAACAACAATTTTGGCATGAGATGTGCATTCTTTCTTGTTTTGCAAACATTTTCTTGTCATTCAGAGGTTCTGTTCTAGTTCGACCATCACGGACGTAATGGTCGAACTGGATTAGCACCTCTGAATGACTGCTGCCCCACACTTCAGCTTAGACAGAAGACTGTAACTAGTAAAAAGATTGGCAAATAATAGCATGTGATATGGTTTCCTGTGATGAGTTAGGCAAAATTCATGAAAACGCACTCACAAAAGGGGTTTATGTGGGTCGCCTACTCCTGCCACAATAAATTGTTGCTTGATATGGATGAACATCCTATTCATGAATAAGACATCCAGATCTTATAACTAAATCTGATTGGCTTTCCTCTTATAAACATCTCTAACCCATGATGTCCATAGTTAGGCACCCACCGACTCATAAATGCTAAGTTTGAAATGAATGATTCAAAATTGCAAAGATTTGTATTACTGATCATATAGTGCACACTCTGCCATTATAGAGAGATCTCTTGTCAGCTGCATGCATGGCAGTACATCCTCCTATCATGGATTTAGACATTGCAGTTGCTATTAGAGTGCATCAGGTACTCAACTGTGTTGCAGTTATTGCGTTATTTTCTAAAACTCCAATTTAAAACATGTACTAATTATTACAAAATCAGTGTTAAAACATGGGCATATATAAGGGGTTTTACGGGGTGGGGTCACCGTAAATAAATTGCCGACATTTTTTCTATGCAATTATATGCGAAATACAAAAAACTGAACTTTTTCGACCATTTCCAATGGAAACCCCCGAAAACTTACCCCCCCCGAAATTTTTTCCTGGCTACGCCCCTGGTTAAAAATAAATTAAATGAAACATAATATTAAAAACAAATTAATGACACATGCAACAATCCAGCAGTATATACTGACAAATTATGATAAAGGAACACAATCGCCTGATGTTGGAATTATACTAATGAGAGTGACCCAACGTTCCAAAAATGGAACATGCTTCAAAACTCGGGTTTTTCTTCTAGAGTTTTGCTTCTTTTTCAGTAATTTTGATTTTTATCACTGACTTTAGATATCAGTCAACAAAATAGAACGTGTCTCACCTGTAAAATTATGACACAAATATTTATTTCAACTTCCTAAAAGATTTTGTTCAAAAATCACAAAATTCGTCAAAATTACGCGTCTGTAGCACAAAAATAAAAAAAGGCAATCAGAAAATTACCACTGTTTTACATTCTCCATTCTTAGATCTTTCATTTGATGTGCAAATATAATAAATTTACCAAGGCAGAATTATTTTTTTAACATTACAAATTATGTTCCAAAAATGGAACGTTGGTCAAATAAAGGTTAAGACACTCTTGGCTCAATTTGACTGGAATCAGATTTTGGCTTCTTGTACGGGAGATGGCAATGATATTGCATTATGATCTTTTTCTAGCACCCTTGCAACTGCTTATAATTTGACCTTTCTGTTAATCCAAATAAAAGGTCATGTCATGTCATGTCACATCGCCATCGTCGCTATACGCGACGGTTGGCTACATGAATGGACCCTCACTGTCCAGTCTTTTCTGTCGCGTCCCGATGTGATTTATGATTAGATAAAAGGTACTTCGAACAAATTCAATACCCCTGGATGACTCCTGCAGCACTAAAATCGTGTAATACAAAAAGCAAAACTCTACATTAAAATCACTGAACAATCAACTCTCTTTAACAAAAATGAATTTACTGCCTACGGAAATAAATCTAAGACTCTTCATGTACGTACAAAAGCTGAAAAAATTAATATTTTTCCGAATTTTGCAAAATATACAAAATAATAATCTTTAAAAACCTGGCAACTTATCAGAACGTTGACTAATTCCAACCTCTCGATAACGTAATCCATTGCTTAATTAAGAATGGTGAGAAAATGACGAAACCAGAGTTATTGGCTGAAAGTTTGATAAATGTTTCTCGGAATGGCACAAGAGCTCAAAGAAAAATAGGCCTACCACCGTATAATAACTCTTGAATCATATATAAATCCTGCAGTACTGGGCTCTTTTGTAGTCTTACCAACCTCTCAGTACTCCAGAAATAATTGCGTTGAGCCGCACCTTGAAGCCAACGCATAGTCGGGAATATATAATATCAGCCCAGACATAGTTAATCATTGATCTTATTACTGAGCTCCTGGATGCAGTTATCAACTGTTCTTTGACCTCTGGTAGTGTCCCCCTCTCCCTAAAAAATAGCAAAAGTTACGCCTATCTTTAAACAGGGACAGAAAGAGCGTACCGTATACAGTTACTTTTAGACCAAAATCTATTCTCCCGAACTTCTTCAAATTATTTGAAAAGTAATGTATATTTGATTATATGGCTATAGCCTATATTGAAGAAAAATATTCTTTACATAATTATTATCCCAACACGGCTTATAATATCGCTGCTGCATTTTTAGGACAACATAAATTTTCTTCAGTCATAGATCGCAGTGCATTCTTTATTATAGGTGTATTAAATTTGTATCGACGCTGCTAAAGCTTTTGATACAATAGCTCATGGCATATTGTTTAAGTTAAAAAAAACTCGAAAATATAGGAATACGTGGTAGGCTACTGTGCTAAAATAGTTCAAAAATTATTTCGAAGATCGCAAGCAATAAGCTATCTGTAACGGTGCTTTCTCACCATGAAGCACTAATTAAATATGAAAGTTTCCTACTTGCCCCAATATATATAAATGATCATCCGAATGCCTCATCCCTACTATAACTTTGTTCCTATAGTCATATGATTGGTTTTATTTGATGAGCCAGGAATTGGCGAAGTTTACTGATTGGATCTGTGCAAATAAATTTTACCATAACCTACGTAAAACTAATTATATACATAATAATATTACTCTGCTCTCATCGGAAAACGATATCGTCAGTAATAAACGAATTGATTATTAATTAAATCTCCATCCCTCGCGTAACTTCAGTTAAGTTTTTAGGGACCTATCTTGAACAATGCTTAACATGGAATGAACATATAAAAATCATCTCGCAAAAAGTAGCAAAAACATTGGCAATATGGCTAGAATAGCTTACCTGTTACCTAATCAAATACATCTTGATCTATATCATTTCCTTATTCGCCCATATTTCACATTCTCTAACATGGTCTTGGTCTCGACATATTCTACAAGATTAACGAGATTGAACAATTTACTAAAGATACCCATGCGAGTAATTGATGGCACTTGGCATCTAAGCCCACCGATGCACTAGTTAAATCATATCGTGTCTTAATTATTGAACAGATTAGAATTCAACAGACCAGCGGATTTATGTAATCAACTAACCGGGGTAGAATTCAACAAACCAGCGAATTTATGTAATCAACTAACTAGTGTCTTTAATTACTTCACTACTACGTCTGATCTAAAACCCAACCATGTAAGTTCTACTACGAATGTTAGAGTAGCTCTTTGGTATACGACCAATTCTCGGATGTTTTCTATTAAATGCGCTGGCCCTCGCATTTGGAATGACATCGTGTCGTATAGGTCACATGCTCTGCCACATATTTTGATTGTTATTTTGATACAACCTCCGAATTTCATGAAGTAAGATCTGCTGCCAACCTCGGCGGGATCTCCATCCGTACTAACTCACGTAAATTCTTCGTAAAAAGTGCTGATCCCGCGAGTTGGAATAGTCTCCCTCTCCAGCTCAGAAATATTCAGTTTCCTCTAGTTTAAAACTCTGAACTCAATTACGCACTTATCTCTTTTCTCAGGTGATTTAAATTCATTTCGCGTGACTTTAGTTAACTAGTAAAGTTTTGTTCTTTTGACACTTCTGTTATATCTGTATATTCGAACATAGACCCACAGTAATATTCCGATCATCTTCTTATGACGGTTTAATTCAAAGATTATTTTAAGGTGACCATTATTAGCGGGCCTCAGGCCCGTTTAGGACTCTCCCTTTGATTCCAATATCTTCGTTGTAACATATTACATCTGTCAAAACCGTTTTTGTTTGATTGGTTTCAATAAAAAGTGTGGTTATGAGTTATGGTTAACTGAGAATTTATAAAGCGCCTCTTACAATACTAGCTGTTCAGAGGTGCTCTCAGCGTGATAGCCACGAGGAAATAAGAAAGTCTTCAAACTACGAAGGGATTATGGTGGGACCCCGACTAAAATCTTACTATGGATTGAGGGGATCATTCCACATCGAAGGACCCACGATGGCAATGCATGGTGATCCATGGGCTGTGGCAGTCCTTGCCCAGTGAACTAGGAGATCAAGTCGATCCGCAGACCGGAGAGGGCGGGAACAGACAGCAGGCAGAAGTTTGCGCATTACGTCGCAAAGATATTTAGGAGGGGTCTAGGACATTTCCCCCGGACATTTCCCCCGGACATTTAATTTCCCTCCGAAGTTGCACTGGTGAAAATAATTCACTACTTTAGTAGAAGTTGGATTAATGAAAGAAATTATTTTTCTTAAATAGAAGCTAGATTGATGAAACAAATTTTATGCTTAAATA
>JACEVL010003823.1:0-12410 GCA_020284085.1 Aporrectodea caliginosa
CGCGGAACCCTGTGCGTTAAAACAAACAGCGAAAAAACAAAATAACAGAAGTGGAGAAGTTGGGAAAGGGGGATAAATCACAAATTCTTACCGTTTCTGCGTAAATGTTAGTTCCTGGTCAGAGTTTTACTTAGAACTGATCAAAATGGCGAATAATTAAAAACTTCAATGATGAAATGAGAAGCTTGCTTTTATTAACAAGCGGTAATGTTACTTCTGCCATCTACTGATTAAAATGAAATGAACGACGGTGTTACTGACGATCATCATGGTTATAATTAAAGAACACGATGATGAACAGCGCAGATGGAGAGGCAGACAGGCCGGCAGGGGAGACAGATTATAGGCCTACTGTGAGGTACGATTCGCAATTGGCCTTCCTATGTCGAGGTTAAGTCAAAGGAAACGGCCATGATTGCATTTCTCCATATGAAGCACGGCTATATGGATCAATATTCGTGTTTGAGATGAAATTATTGCACCTCTGTTGTTGCCTTGCGAATTTGTGGATTTAATCCATCTGGTCCACAGCTAGTAGTAGGGGATCGTAGATGATTTGCAATAAGTAGGCCGATTATTTCATGAAGGCAAGTTCCAATAAGAACCATACACGAGGGTGAATATTTACTTTTAAAAGAGCCAAATTTACTCGTAGTGCCAATAATACCAAAATTATGCCTACATTCACGAAGTAGCCTATTCATGAATTATTTATCTGAAATGTTCCTTTTCTCTGTAACTTCGATAACGTCTACTGATTGCAGAATATTTTTAATCCACTGGAAAAGTTTATTATAGCCTACTAGTTGGTCTAGATTTGTCCAAAATTGTTGAAACAACGGCGAAGTTGCCACACAGTAGGCCTACGTAAAATTAATGTAGGCCTATCTCGTAGCTGTAGTGCCCATTTAACCCTCGGGCTACCAGGGGGGTGGTTACCACACCCCTTACGTTTTTATGCACAATTTTTTTTCTCACATGAATATAATTTTTACATTTTAGGCAGATTCATTGGCGCACATTTTGAGGTAAACATCATGGATGGTAGCCCACGCCATTCAAAAGTTATACCCGATATACTCCGAGGCACCAGGAGGGTGTATACCAACCCCCCTTAGATTGTCGACTAAATCTTTACCGTCATTTAATATTAAGAGACACAAATTATACCATTCTATAGAGGGAATGTGGGGCTACATTTCTATGGTCAATGAGTTGATCTGAGACAACCAAAAGTGCTCAAAATAAATTAAAATGTATGAAAATAGGTTACACTTTCACACATTTTTCATGTTTTTTCGATTATAACGTATTCATAATTTATTTTTGAAGAGAAATAAATTATGCCGTTGCGTAGAGGATATGTAGTGCTATTTTTTCATACTGATTAATTTGTTTTTTGATGACCGGAAGTGTTCAAAATAATGTAATGTAATGTAATGTAATGTAATGTAATGTAATGTAATGTAATTAGTAATTTATATAGCGCCGCTCACAGCCGTGGCTATTCAGTAGCGCTCTCAGTGCGAGAATCCCGAGAGAAGAAATATGTTTTAAGGAGAGAGAGAGATGAAGACAATGATCCAGAAAGGAAAGTCTCATGCAAAGTGAAGTGAAGGGCATTCCATAAAGAGGGCCCAATGATGGCAAAGGATCGAGTTTGAGCAATCGTGGTCCTAGCTCGTCGGACAAAGAAGTCAGACCGGCCCAGAGATCGTAAAGGCCGATGAGAAGATGCAGAAAGAGGAGGACGAATGACATCCCTGAGGTATTTTGGAGCAAGTCCCAGTTTGGATTTGAGGACCAAAGCAAGGACTTTAAATTGAATGCGGTCAGAGAGAGGAAGCCAATGCAGTTGGTTGACCATGAACGATGATATATGGGAGTATTTAGGAAGGTGAGCAATCAATCGAGCAGCAGTATTGAGAACAGATTGAATAGGGTATAGACGGACCTTGGGAAGACCAATAAGTAGGGAGTTGCAATAATCAATTCTGGAACAGACAAATGCATGGACAATGGATGCCATGGTAGAGAGAGGAACAGATCTGCGAATAACCCTGAGACGCCGGAGGTGAAAGTAAGAGGATCGTGTAAGGTTGGTTACATGAGCAGAAAAAGTGAGAGCGCTGTCCAAAGTGACACCTAGGTCACGCACACAAGTAGAGAACGTAAAATTGGGAAAGTTTTCAGAGAGAAGAGAAAAGTCAATTTTCAGAAGTTGTTGGGGTGTGCCAAGCCAAATAAGTTGAGTTTTGGAAGAGTTTAGCGAAAGGCGATTGGAAGACATCCACAAATGCAAGTCATGGGAAAGAGCTTCAATACGGCGAGCTAAAGTGAGTTGAGTAGACGCAGGACCATGAACATATGCCTGAACGTCATCAGCAAAAAGGTGACCAGTAGCAGAGTAATTTGTAAACAAAGAGGTAATATCAGCCGTGTACAAAATGAAAAGAAGGGGTCCAAGGACTGATCCCTGAGGAACTCCTAGAAGGACAGGCACCCAGTTAGACCTGGAATTACCAGCTATAACCATTTGGGTGCGACCAGACAGGTAGGATTGAAGCCAGAGAAGAGGGACTCCCTTAAGACCATAGGAGGATTCAAGGCGTTGGAGCAGAATATCGTGATCCACCATGTCAAAGGCTGCTGAGACATCAAAAAGTGCAAGAAGGGTGATCTGAGCCTTATCAATAGCTGAGTAGATGTCAGCTAGCATAGAGAGCAGGGCTGTTTCAGTTGAGTGGAACGCCCTGAAACCAGATTGGTGTGAGGGGAGAAGGCCTGAAGACTCAAGGTAAGGAAGAATCTGAATTGAAACCAGACGTTCAAGGGTTTTTGAAAGAAAAGACAGGTTAGAAATAGGCCGATAGTTTTTGCAGTCGTTTGGGTCCAGATTAGTTTTCTTAAGTGCCGGGAAAACCAAAGCACGTTTTTGGGAAGCAGGAATGCAGCCCTCAGCAAGCGATCTATTGAAGAGATAGAGAAAGAACGGTGCAAGATCATCAAGTATGTCAATAATAATAAATGGAGGGAGTGGGTCAAGTTCACATGATCTAAGATTAACACCCGAGAAAACTGTTCTTAGATCAGCGTCCGTAATAGGCTTAAAGCCAACGAACTCGGAAGATGTAGATGAGAACACCGGAGGTGTAGCATCAGCTGTAGCGGCACGGAGAGAGTTTGTCTTCGTGTTCAGCATGTCAAGAAACTCATCAGCAGTGAAGGCTGGAGTCTCGAGCGGACGAGACGGCCGACCAAGAAGCCCCGAGATGGAAGACCATAGACGCCGTGGGTTGTTTTCGTTACGCGAGACAAGGTTCTCCCAGTAGGCGGCCTCTTTGTGATGGTATGGCCGGTGGAGGGATCGAAGTTGAGTGATCCACATCAACCGATCACTGGGATCCTTGGATCTCCGATAACGTCGTTCAGCACAGCGAGCACGGTGGCGTGGCTGGTGGCATTCTTTGTCGAACCACACGGCCAGTGGACGGTGTCGGGTCTTGACCTTGCGTAGAGGTAGCATCCTGTCAAGAAGATCTGGTTGAGGAGAAGAGGTTGAAGAGCTCGAAGAATGTGAGCGTGTCCAGCGATTCATCAGAGGAGAAGAGTTTCGCGGTACGAAGTGCAGTGCAGAAGGCCTGAGAATCGAATGACTTCCATCCTCGTAGCTGCCGAATAGTATGTACTGGTTGAAGATATAGGGAGGGAAGAGAGAATTGGATCAGCGAATGGTCGGATAGAGACGGAGGGATGACTTGTAATTCATCAATTGGCTGGTCGTCCAATGTGATGACATGGTCAAGGCATCCACCTAGGAGATGAGTAGATTCATCAACGTGCTGCCGAAGACCAAACTGAGCGAGGATCTCAAGATAGCGTATTGTAGATGAGGCGGATGGATTTTCGACGTGAAGATTAAGATCTCCAATGACAAGGAGCTGGCTATTTCGAGTAACGAGGGATTCCAGCGTCGAGATGAATTCCTCAAAGAACAGCTCAGAGGGAGGTGCAGAGCCTGGTCTGTAGATGGTAAGAACTGTGACAGAGCTGCGGGGAGTGGCAATCCTCAGGCAGAGAGCCTCGAATGATGTTGAAGGAATTTCGAGGACCACCGTCGAAAGTCGAAGAGATGACCGAAAAAAGACGACTATGCCACCCCCTCGAGCAGGCTGACCATCAGGTAGAGGCGGTCGAGGGCAATCTCGCGAGGAGTAGCCAGGTGGCGTGGCTCGCAGGATCGGAGTGTCTTCTGAACATTGATGCCAACTTTCTGTAACCGCAAAAATATCAAGTTTGTCTTCCAGAAGCTTTTGATGAATGTAAGCATGCTTGTCAGTAAGTGAGTGAGCGTTCCACAGTGCCACTCGCAGACCTGAAGGTTGAGTACTTTGTTGAGGTGAGAAGTAACCAGACGATGGAGTAGGATCTTGAACTTAAGATTGAAGGCCGCGATCAGTGGCCGAAACGGTAAACGTGTATTTTAGCGTCCTAAATTATCCGCCATTGCATGGGTTTTAGCGTTGGTCGTAAACAAGTTGGATTGATGAAACGAATTCTTGCTAAATAGAAGTCGGATTGATGAAAATAATTTTTAATTAAATCGAAGTGGGGCTGCTGAAAAGAATCTGGCTTAAATAGAAGCTGGATTGATGGAAAATAATTCTCAATTAAATAAAAGTTGTATTGATGACAAATAATTCCTGCTTAAATAGAAGCTGGACTGATGAAACGAATTTTTGCGTAATGGAAGCTGGATCGATGAAAATGATTCTCGCCAAAGTAGAAGTTGGACTGATGAAAAACAACAGTGCTACAACGGGCGAATAATTTAGGACGCTAAAATACACGTTTACCCCGATACTGATACCTGAGGTAAACTCAACGGAGAAGTGCGATCACGTCGTATGTTGCCTGGGCACCATAGTTGCGCTTTGAATAAACTCTTTCGAAGATTACGAGTAGGTCGTAGGCCGTTTGACCACATAGACCGAAGTTCATCCGTGGAATAGGCAGTTCGTACCATGGCTAGGCCCACAGTGAAGAGATACGACTGCGAGATAAACTGACAACAAACATTAGTCGAAGAATCAGTGTATATCCAATAGCCTTGTAGTCGAAGCGGTGTGAACCCAGTTTACGGCAGTTTACGGTAGATGTACAGAAGATGACGCAATAATAATACGCGTAATCTGTGTGAAAATGGCTGAATACAGCATCACAACGTAAACCGATATACACTGTGTCCCGATGAAAAGTGGACCCTAAACGTTTGTCAATAACTGCTTCAAGGTTAAACTAAAAGCAATAAAATTATATTTGCAGTATCCTACACCATTTTCGAATAAATCTGCAAAATATGACTTAAATTGATGCAGCAAAAGCAAAGAAATTGAATCTTAAAAAATAGTTGGTAAAATTGAAAGTTTCCAACATAGGTCCTTACTTACACTCGCTCTCGACGTCATCATCGATGAAATACGTCACTTGTTTTTGGTGTAAGCAATAAAAAAGCATGGCGTTTACAAAAGAAGATAAAGTTTTAATTAAGGTAATGCGGCTAGAAAAGGGTTATGAAGAGAAAAGGTTTGTTAAAGAATTTCCGAACAGAAACTGGAGTCTGTCGTCTTTAAATAAACTGTTGAAGACGATCGATGAAACTGGCACAGTGGACCGGAAACCTGGCAGTGGCCAAAAGCGCACGAGACGCACTGTTGAAAACGTCCAGTCGGTTGAAGGGCTGGCATTAAGTTTGACCACGTGATCATCGACAGGGCCATCAAACAGTGGCATCCACGTCTACGGTCGTGTGTCCGTTAACAAGGAGGACATTTTTAACACCAGCTGTAGTTGAACTTCACTTCCTTATGGCTCTTGTATGCAGACTTGTATACGAGACATAAAAGTCGAGACCGAGACCGAGACCGAGACAGTGGGGTTCGAGACCGAGACCGAGACCGAGACAGTGGGGTCCGAGACCGAGACCGAGACGAGACACCAGGTCCGAGACAGTTCGAGACAGTTCAAAACGAGTGAAATGCACATTGGACCCAAGTCCCCAAACAATTTAAATTTTTCTCAACTTTGAAGTCTAATACCAGGGTCAAATCACTGAAATCAGCCGAACACCTGAATTGTATAAACTATAAAGAAATTAAATATTTCAGCCATTCTTAAATCTTTTAAATGAGTCTAGAATTTAAACCAACAAAATTCCATATAGGTCTATTAGCGATTTAGCCACATCACTCACCTTGAGAAACTAGATGTTTTTCCAAGCGTTTCGCTGATGTTGGCTTTACACAAACTGCCTGCCATTTATTCTGCTTTTAATTTATTTCCAATTGCGTGAATACAAATTTCTTTATGAGACATTTTAAGATATTTGGACTGAAAGTGCAAACTGAAACGTTAAAACTGCTTTTTTCGATATAATTATCTTAATACCAGAAACCCCGCTTTTTTAAACTTCCGTTTTGTTTTGACACTTACGATTAACTAGTTATCCGTTCGGCCCAGAAAAATTTTATAGCGCGTTGCTATACAAATTTCAGAACAAAGAGAGTTTGTACGAGAACTATGGAGACCGCTTCTACAAAAGAACAAGAATTTCGCTTCGAGACAGTTTCAAAAAGGACAAGACTTTCGATTCGAGACAGTTTCCAAAAAGTCGAGAAATGACCTCGAGACCGAGACCGAGACCGAGACAGTGGGGTTCGAGACCGAGACCGAGACCGAGACATCAAAAAACCTATCTCGAGACGTCTCGAGACCGAGACAGTGTCTCGAGACAATACAACTCTGCTTGTATGTTGGAAACTTACTTTTTTCAGTACTGCATCTCAAACGTTCATAAATTTGACAAAATCACTAACATTTTCAAACGGCGTTACGATTTGGTGGTAATATGGCTACTGTTGTTGTTCTTAAAATTTCAGGCAAATGCTAAAAGTTTTGACCGAGTTATGACACTTTTCTTTGGGATCCACTTTTCATCGGGACATAGTGTATATGTATGGATATTAGAGAGTGACATGGGGAATTTCCCCGCGGGGTAACCGCGGTAAACCCCGCGGTAATGGGGACAACATTTGCGGTAATACCGCGGTAATGGGGACAACAATTGCGGTAATACCGCGGTAATGGGGTTTACTCTCTAGGTAATACCGCGGTAATGGGGAATAGACCGGCGATAAAACAGCGGTAATGGCAACTTTTATAGTTATACAGCGTACAGTCTACATAATTACCACTCAGTAATAATTATTTACTTCCCTAGTTACATCTACTTACTTACTTAAAATTTCTGTTCCAGTCGATGTTTTGACGCTACTTGATGCCGTTGCTTGATGTTATATTATATTTCAAGGACTCTATATTAAAGGACTGGTTACTCGCGATAATATCGTGTACTTCCGGTTTAAGGCTACGAGCCTAGCGCCACCTGGCGATGCGGGTGTAAGGAGGGTCTTTTGACGTAAAAAGCATGGAGGACCCGATGTGTTGTTCAGCGATTATTTGCACGAATTTGAGGAAAACAAATCAGGATTAGTTTTCTTTTAGTCTCTAAGGAACAAAGAAAGGTAAATAATAACAAATATAAAGATATTTTTAATGACTTTGAGTTAAATAATCTAAACTACGGAGATAGGCGTTTAGCATGGTAAACACGAGGTTCTACACCTTTGTCGCTAGGTGGCCAGGCTCCATGAGCCGCCATTTTCTATCCAAAGCGCTTACATAAGGAGATTCCAGTCCTGTGTATATTGGTCCTTGATTATATTTATAAGGTCGTTGCTTGATGCCCGTAGGTCTAAATATAGATATCCATGGATCATATCAATGGTGGTTAACTTCCTGTCTACGGAATTAGAATTATTTAAGAAAAAGTTGTTCAAGCAAAAAAGCGACCGAAATTTGTTTTAAAATTAACAGTGGTTAAACTAAAAGTTATATTTGGCCGTTTTATTAGCGTGTCTGTAATTTGCGAACCTGAACTATTTAGCTGGCTGAAATTGCACGTTAAAACAGTCGGGCGCTCATAGCCTACCTCGCAGTGATCTCTATTAATAGTTACTGGATAGCTAATGAGCTCTGAAAGTTCGGATTATCGCTCAGTAAGGGCAATCTCAGGCTTATTTGGAGCAAATCCCAGGATTCATCGGGGCAAATCCCAGGATTCACTGGGGCAACTCAGGCCAAATTAAGCCTAGCTGCCCTGACCGGAAGCCGCGTGTGATTCGCCGTCGGCCATAGACCAATAGCCGAAGCTTTATCAATCCAGTCGTATTAATACACATCAGTGCTACCTCGAACCCAAGGACCAATATACACAGGACTGGAATCTCCTTCTGTAAGCGCGTTGGAGAGAAAATGGCGACCCATGGAGCCTGGCCACCTAGCGACAAAGGCGTAGAAGCTCGTGTTTACCATGCTAAACGCCTATCTCTCAAGTTTAGATTATTTAACTCAAAGTCATTACAAATATCGTTACATTTATTATTAATTGCTTTTCTTTGTTTCTTAGAAACTGAAAGAAAAATAATTCTGATTATGTTTTTCTCAAATTCGTGCAATTAATCGCTGAACAACACATGGGGTCCTCCATGCATTTTTATGTCTATAAACCCTTCTTACACCCGCATCGCCAGGTGGCGCTAAGCTCGTAGCCTTAAACCGGAAGTACACGATATTTTCGCGAGTAACCAGTTTTTTAATATAGAGTCCTTGCCTCGAACCCAAAGGTCGACCAATTGATTACTGCGATGCCAGAATTCACTTCTTCTCACAAACCCGTTTCTTCAGTTGACAAGTAAGTTTAGATGCACTTTAGCAGATAGTGTGGTGTGCATGTGCGCCAACGATAATAATATATAGGGTGACACACAAGTTCGTTCACCGTTTTCAAAATGCGTTGTTTCAGTAACGGCTGCATATTTCTTTATAACATTTTGTCAGTGCATACATAAGTCAAACGAAAGATACTGGTAAGAATTTGATTATGATCCGGTCCGTGGTTGCCATTATTTTTAAGAAATTGTAAAGACCACCAGTTTTTGCGGAAAAAACTACGTTCATCAAATTAACACAGTAAAGGAAATGTGTAGCCTCGTACACAATAAGACACTGTTGTTACCTAGGACATACAGACGTCGGCTACTAGCGTACAGTATTTCCTTTCTGCTCTATGTGAAGCCAACGTTCGAGAGAGAAAATGACAACGGCAGTGTCATGCAACGAAAGTTATTTCTTGACACTGATGTAGGAGTATTTCAGCAGGATGGTGCACGCTGTCATACATCAGCTGTGACTACGAAGTGGCTAGACGACAATCTCCCGTCACATAAATTATAAAGCCGAAGGATTGGCCACCCAACTCTCCGGACCTCTCTCCTATTGAGAACTTGTGGAGTATTTATCTCTCATCGTTTATAAAGATCCTGAACCAAAAAACGTTTATAAGCTCAAACGTCGCCTCCAACGAGTGTGGGGATCGATAGCAGTTGGGGCACTTCAGACGCTGATCCAGTCTATGCCGGATAGAGTCAGTGCTGTCATTAAACAGAAAGGAGATACTGTACGCTAATAGTCTACGTCTTTATGTCCTAGGTAACAAATTAACAGTGTCTTATTGTGTACGAGGCTACACATTTCCTTTACTGTGTTATTTTGATGAACGCAGTTTTTCCCGCAAAAACTGGTGGTCTTTACATTTTCTTATAAATAATGGCAACCACGGACCGGATCATAATCAAATTCTTACCAGTATCTTTTGTGTGATTTATGTATGTACTGACCAAATATTATAAAGAAATATGCATCCGTTACGGAGACAACGCATTTTGAAAACGGTGAACGAACTTTCGTGTCACCCTATAGTTTCGTTTATTCAACAATCCGGTTGACAAACCGCAACCGGTTACAGTGTACAATTATGCAATTCACAAGACACAAATCTTAACTACTAACAGAACAGACAGCCTGCAAACACAAAGCATATCCGCCCATATACATGCGGTAAGAATAACAATTTAACTGCCTAGAACTTTGGAACAGCATTTTATATATGAAAAAATAGCATTGCATTTTACTAACTAAACAAAAAGTGACCCACTTTCTTTAAAAAGTAATATTGTAGTTACAGTATTTAGCATATGGTAGATATTTAACCCTTTTATGAGCTTGTCTATGCTGATGAATTAATTTTTAACATAGTAGTAACGTGTCATTCTGGGAGATACAAGTACAATCCCAAATCAGTCCAAGGTGATGTTGAGATTTTTTCCTGAAGCTTACAAGTCAGAAATAGTAAGGGCTTGGTTAATGCAAATTGTCGATTAGATAATCGGTTTTGTGCATAATGTTTTAGTAATGCAATCAGCAATACAAATAGCTTTGTAAGTTAAAAATTGTTTTTTTAATTTTAACGGGTGAAATTTTTTGCGGGGAATGTGATGCTGTCCTGCGGGGATGGGGTGGGGACGGGGAGAAAGCCTGCGGGGATGGGGTGGGGATGGGGACAAAACTTGCGGGGATGGGGCGGGGATGGGGAAGATTTACCTGTTGCGGGGCGGGGATGGGGACGAGATTGTCTCCCCGCGTCACTCTCTAATGGATATATATATGGATATATATGTATGGATGTTATTTATACGTATATAAACATGCTCGTGTGCATCTTGGATAAATAGATCAGTTTAAAAACACATAATCTTATATTTGTTTATCCAAAAGTACAAAATGTACGCAATAATGTAAAATATCGCTAATAATGGGGTTCCGTTGTTAAAAGTTATGTAATTTCGAGGTGCATTCACATAATGTACAACTAAATATACCATTTTATGCAGAAATGAATGCTGAATCCATAGCTGTATTACAACTTATGATATGTGAAACCAGACACGAAATCCATGGGTGGTAACCACCCACCCTTTTTTAAACTGATCTATGTATCCAAGAACACTTTAAGCATAATTTGTAACAATAGATTACAAACTAGATTTCTACCCCCAGCAGTTTGTGGGTGTTGATTGCAGAGCAACTGTCGGTAGTTATAATTTCACGTTTCGTGTGTTTACAAGTGAAAACCTGAACCTCTGGGATATTCTGACACTAACTTACCAACATGTCATGTTGTGTGAGAAATGTATTTCAGTCCAAAGTGTCATGGGGTAGAAATATACTTCAGTTCGTCGTCAACGTCGATATGCTTATTCGTTCATAATGAAGTTGCATTTTTACTATAATTAGCCCATTATTAAGCTGCAATTAGAAATAAAGTGTTGATACTACTACTGATTTGAGTTGTGATACCTGTCTAAATGTGGATAGTTTACTTTCCAAGATGGCGACCAATATGGCCGCGAAGGCACGGAAATAATTATGTATATTTCAGCTTTTTGGTAGGCCTATATAGGCTGCAGTTACAAATAAATGGTCAGGGTCAAGAAATCGAACTATCGCAGTGGCACTAAGATGGCGGCCGTCAAGAAACCCGTGAAAGCCGTCAAAAACCCGTGAGCTGAGATATAGAAATTTTTCTGTTTTGCGGCCATATTGGCCGCAATCTTCAAGAGCAACATTCAACCGATATTACCAATTCATTCGACAGACGATCCAAAAATGTAAAAAATTTCTATTTCCATTTGAAAGATGGCGTCCATGTGCTTGTAAAAAAATTAACAGCAACCAGCTGGTGTTTAATTTCTTGCAATTTTTTAACTTTCACATTTAATCGAAAATACATCAAATACAACAATTTGATGGATGGGAAAATTATTCCAACGTCATTTAAAATCTCTGAGTCTCAAGAAGTAGTAAGTATGTAATTTTGGCAGAAACAGAGGTTCTTTCTGGAATAGTGCGCAAAAACCTTACGTGGCGATTGGCCAGGTTTAGGCCTAGTTGAGTGGCCAGGTTTATCACGATTCACCCTACAACCGATTAGTGTTTCTTGCAATAGTGTCATTCGAGTGTCGCACAGGTCGACTTTCTCTGCTGCAGCCTGCAGGGTTCCGCGACAATTCGTCTACCGAAACTTTAATTCTACGGTGTCACGATGACAACTCGTCGAACGACATTTCAGTCTACGACACTTCGTCGAGCGACATTTCGTCGAACGACATTTCGTCTACAAAGCTATTTGATATTGTCACTTTGAAATGGAAGCTGGATTGATGAAAAAAACTGTTTTCGAAATGGAAGTGGGATTGATGAAAACATTCCTGTGTTGAAATAGAAGCTGAATTGATCGAAATAATTTTTCCCGTAAATAGAAGCTGGAAATCAACCTGGATGCATGGATGAAAATAGGTTTCCATTCAATAGAAGCTGGATTGATGAAAATATAATCTTGTCAGTAATTGAAGCTGGATTCCTGATAATATATGGCACGTTTAGGCGAAACT
>JACEVL010003824.1:0-12016 GCA_020284085.1 Aporrectodea caliginosa
AGGGTATAACTCCATTGTTGAAACCAGTGTTAACGTTTGTTGAATCTGAACCAATACAAACAAGGTTGGTGCAGTCGACAGTATCAAGAATTGATTCTGTAATGGATTTGGCTGATCCACTTGAAGGCGTACAATGACCGACATACCTTGATCCTGGTTCTGATAATATTGAAATGTGTTCCTCAGAAACGACAGTTTTGCGATTCCCTACAATTTTTAAAGTCTGATCTTTTCTTCCATCAAAATACAGTCCCGAAATTCTGCAATCATTGTCTTTATATGCTGATCTCAATGATTTCCGTTCTCTGCGAATCTTATTCCGATCAACTGGTCCCATTTGTTCAAAACCAAAATCAATCAGAGTTGCTGATACTATAGCAGCAACTGCTCGATCTGATACGCCAAAGCCATCTGCCTGCAGGGCAACATTTCTTAAGCCACGTTTCTTGAGACGAGGAGTTTCAGGTATTTCATCCGATATGTCGTCTGGAATATTATCTGATACACAAGAGAAAGATGTTTCAGTTTCAGTTTCTGAATCGTTCGATGTTCTATCTGAATCATTACATAATTGTTCAGCAGTTCTCACACATTTCCTTTGAAATTCATTCTTTGACTTTGAATATAGATCTAATTTTCGCTTTAGCCGCTTCTCGCGAAGAGCAGAGGCCTTCTTATCAACACCAGCTATTCGGCCTACCCGAACAGTACGCTGATCTGTTAGGAAATCGCGCTCAGGTACTGGTACCTTTAGATTCAATGGGCAACAGCAAGATGAAAACTGTATGCATTTACAAGAACATATATCAAACAATGTATCAAGATTTCTTTCTAGTTCTTCTCGTTTTAGTGTAGCAGACTTCGATCGGATCACTTTCTGAACCTCACCTATATATTTCTGTAACTGTAATTCTATTCCTCGAAGAGTTATCGTAGGAATTGACGATTTAATCCATAATTGCACAAGTTTCTCTGCCAATCTCTTACAGACAGATGGTAGAGGTTCTGTCCCATAACTCTTCTCCCATAAATACGCTTTGCCCACATCTTTGTGTGTTGGCAAAGAAAAAGTGAGTAATTCACGAGCGTCGCCAAAAAGGATATGACGATTTCTTGCAGCAACAGATCTTGATAACATAATTGGTAACAATTCTGAACAGAATATCAAATAATTTCAGTAAATACGATAAGCAGTTAGCTTAAATAAAGAAATCAGCTCACCAAACCGGAAATAAACATTGAAAAAAGTAAGTAAGCAAGCATAGGCTCCCGTGAAGCTATTTTTGCGAAACAAAACTAACACGATTTTCTAAAAACGTAAAAATGCAAAGTATATTCGAATTTCTATTAACTTCTTTCATCTGTACAGTAAACAACGCCATATAAGGCCACTTTTCCGAAACTCTTAATGCAAGTTAATTTTATGATCCGCCTAATAAACAGTCCTTGCATCTAATGTATGTCTGTCCTTCATGACATTTTATATCGTTTAAACTAACGCAAAGAGCATGCATCTCGGAACAGGCGCTGTATTAATTTCAAATCTATTTATATGTTTTATTATGTTATCAATCTTTAGATGATCGGAACTGATGGAACTCAATACATGGACATGGGTGAGATGAGAAGTGTTGCGCTTTTTGGAACTCCTTCATTACTGCCTCGTCCCCCGTTATTCGAAAGATCGCATTACGCAGAAATCGACCACACAAAAATCTTTTCCAAAATGACCAGAGTGTTCGATATGTCATGCAGCGAATGATGAATTTGCATTGTGAATTAAGACAATTAGTCTGCTTTAAGCAAAGATATGTAAGAAATTTTCACAAGCATAAGACAATAGTCTGCTTTAAGCAAAGATATGTAAGCAATTTTCACAAGCATATGCACTTGTGCTCAATTTTTGCTATTATGAATTTATTGCATGGTGTAAAACGTGGTTTATTCTTGAATAATTTCACACAGAAGAAGCAGTAAGCTTTATTCATGTCTTATCGTAGACTTTTAACGTCTATGTCAAGCATTTGTCAATATACGTTGAAAAGAAATGACATGAGTATTTTCTAAATGTTCTGAAAGATAGGCGGATTGCTTATAAATTTGCGGTAGTAAATTCGACGCTTATGTATCTGCATGAAATTTGTATTCTTGAACTTCTGATATTTGTATTTCGTATCTGCATTAAAAAGAATGTGCTGATTTTAATCAATTTTTGTTGTCAAGATATATAGTCCTAATTCAAAGCATCATTGGCCTCTTATATCCATTCAGCCTTTCGCATCTCGACTAGGGGTTGCCACCCGTCCCGACTTTGTCGGGACCTTTCCCTATTTCGAGACAAATGGTCCCGTGTCCCCGACATGAGCCAGTCAGGACAGCCAAATGCAATATATGTGGGTCCCCCTGCCTCTATAGGGGAAGCTTAGAGTTGGATCTTACTCACGTTACTTTATTAGCTCCCTATGGAGAAGGTAGCAATGCATGTAAGGCCTATCATTATAGTAGAATTCAATGAAGACAGTCTTGAGTTTTGAATATTAATTAGTTCAACAAATGTCTGATTTAAATACAATTATATTACAATGTTGATGCTATATTTACCTATTCTAGAAAGACTAGTTATTCATTAGTTCATAGGCTACAATCCTTACTTAGAACCAGCATCATTGACTACTTAAATTTATGTTTTATAAGGCCCTAGCTAACCTCCCCAAACAACTCTGTGATGAAAAGTTATATTCACTTGAACTGTCCGCTCGTCGTGTAGTTACAGTAGATCGTCATTGATCTCCCTCTCGACTGACTTGGCTTGCTTCAGGCTGACGAAGTTCTTTTCGATGGTTCCTCTTGTCATGGCCATTCTGCTTGTAGTAATTCTTCTTGTTGAATTCAGCGTTTCTCCCAGCTTATCTCCTGGCTAGTTCTTGATGATGATTGCGTGGCGAATCACACCAAAGTTCAGAGTTCGTATAACTCGTAAACGAAAACGTTCTACGTTTGAGTTATAAATCGCACTTTTGCGTTAGATATCAAACCCAGTCGATCGTACGTTATCCGCCGAAACTTTCGTTAGTCCGACGAGATTTTCAACGTTCACAACACTACCGATTCAACGAAGTGTGTCGATGGACACGTAACGTAACTTCGCTTTCTTCTGATCGTTCTCGTTACAACAAATTATCAAAACTTGCTGTAAGATCAGGAGTTTGTCTATTGAACTGACTCGATCGACTACCTTAGTCTTTGCAGTCAACAGCAACACTGAATTGATCCTTTGCGATTAATTCTGCAGTCCAGGCGTGAAGGCGGCAAACCGCGGTTCACCTAGCAGACGACAGTTCTCAACGGTCCGTATTTTAATCCAACCAATCACGTCTCGCCAACATCGTCACGGATTAACCCAGCACCACAGGTTATCCCCGAAGCCTAGCTAAATATTATTATCTATATCGCTGGTTCTGACGCTGGTTCAATTAATTAAATGAATAATTAATCCTATACACTACAACATCCTAACAATTACTGCAGCCTTACTCCTTAACTGTACATACATATATATATAAGAGCATCTATCTACAGCACTTAGTAATATGATTTGTGTGGGGTCTCAAGGACATTCGCTACATAAACCCCCACAAACAAAGATTTGGACACAAATCTTAAATATTAAATGTCCTATATAACTACACACAAATCTTATCATTACTTAAAGACTACCTATTCACTTACTCATCTAATAACCTTTACTTATTCTAATCATCCTGAATATCTTATCCTATTCATTATACTTTAGACTAGAATAAACATCAATTCTACTATTAACCAATACTAACTTAAGTAATTGCTTTAACCATCACATTACTGCTTTACCTTATAACACTAAATTACTGACATTACTTAACTTCTATAGAGTCCTATACTCTGCCTATAGAATATCATTCTATAACTAAATCAGCAAATTAAGTAACTTACTATTTAATCTACATTATAAACTAAACTCCTTTCTTAGATATACTTAATTATCTAAAACATCGGATTAACATATTCGAATATCATCTTACTCGTCTTCACACCATCTTCCAAATGTAGAGTACCGTGATATTCCTCTCTTCTCATTAAATCTCTGTCTCCATTTCCAATCAGGTACATAACCATCTCTCACTCTAACTTCTCTCTCAAATCCATTAGAATTCCTCTTTAGGTTCATCCACCTCCTTCTCTTCAACGACTCCTCTTCCGTTCTTTTCTCATTACCAATTTCATTAATTCCTCCTGCTATATCCACTCTTGAATAAACTCCTTTAGCCGGCCTTCGCCAGTCTAAGCATTCTTCTTTAAACTTTCTTTGATCTCCTCTACAATTTGTAACACAAGATCTGCCACCATCTTGTTTCCAATACTTCTTATTCACCCTACTTCCGACTACATTCCTTCCTTTCTTACACCAACCAGGTTCACACTTATTCAGATAGTCTCCTCTGTACCTCACTCTATCATCGTGTCTGACTCCGCTCGTCTGTTTATTCCTCCAATCGGATGTATAAGGTCTTCGATAACCTTTCTTACAACCGATCTTTTCACTTCTATCTCCTTCACTTCTCCTTTCATTCGAATACAACTCGGGATTACTCTTCCCGTTGCTAGTTTCCTTTTGCTTGACGCTAAGTAATTTATTTGGAGTCACTTCCAAATCAGTTGAGACTGACACTTTCAAGGGTTGTTCTGTTCGAACCCGTTTCTCATTTAGTGCACGTGCGTTGCAACCTGCTATCTTCTCCGTCTCAGACTCAACTATCAACACACCGCCATTTTTATTTGCCGCGCTATTGTGTAAGCGTCTTCCAATGACGTCATCACGTCCATCCTTCTCAGCTAGACATTGCTTGTCTACCTGTCGACTATTTTTTAAGTACGGAACACTTCTGCTCACATTGCTAACAACATCACTAGTTCCGCTAGTCCCAGTGCCTTCTGTCCTAGATTCCTGTCTAGTCCAATTACACAGTTTAGGTCCAATTATCAAGTCTGTCACTAGACTATCAACAACAATGGCCTGTGTTTCTCCTGTGAAACATTCACCTTCAATCTTTATTTTAGCTACAGGATACTTCTGTTTCATTCCATTTGTGAAAACACAGGTTCTATTTTTCCCCATGTACTGATCTGGATTCACCAAATTTGTTTTTACTGCGACACCTGTAGCTCCTGTATCATATAAGCACGTAGCTTTATGTCCATTGACCATCATGGTCCTAGTGAACTCGTTTTCACTACAAGCCTCCTCGCTATCACTCTGTTCCGGTTTAACAGCACAATACAATATTGCCATTTCTTTATTCTCATCTTCTTCTTCTTCGCATCTCATCATTGCTACTTGATGCGTTCTCATCTGTCTATCACCCTTATCGCATTGAGCTATTCTATGTTTTGTAGACCCGCACCGGAAACATCCTGTTTGTCTATTTTCTCCATAATTTCTTTCTTTCTTATTCTCATTGAAGTTCCAACCACTTCTGAACGGGTTTCTATCCTTATATTCGCGCTGCTCCTTGCTTCTATCCGGTTTTGCAATCGGGCTACTCCTGTCTGTATGCTCAAACTCTCTGCCATGATACTTATTATCTTTATCCTTGTTCTTGCCACTATGTACCCATTTTCTTTCATCTGATTCACGAGCATCGAGAAAATTCTGGGCCTGCTTTAGCATTTCACTAAGCCTCAACTTCCCTTTTTCTTTCAAGAACTTTCTCATCTCATTGTCACAATTGATGAAAAACTGATCCCTCAGAATAAGAGTTTCTAATCCTTCATATCCTTCACCAATTTCTGCCATCTGTAACCATTGCCTAAGATACCTCCTAAGTCGTTCAACATACTGTGAAACCGTTTCATCTTCATCTCTAGAAGATTTCTTAAATTTCTGCCGATATCCACCCTCAGTCAGCTTAAATCTCCTGAGTAATTCATCTTTCAACTTCTCATAATTTTGGGCATCCTCTGCTTCCATTCGCTGGTACACTTCCAGGGCTTTACCTTCAAGGAATCGAGCAAGTGTCAATGCCCACATATCCTCTGCTACGTTATACGCAGTGCACGTTCTCTCAAACCTTAAGAGATAGGCGTCTAAACAATCCTTATCTTCTCTAAATACTGGCATTTTTATGTTCTTGGCATTATTATTATTTCGTCCAGTATTATCCCAATCTCCTCCGTTCCCAAGTACATCACCTCTGTTTCTTTGCTGAGCATTATACTCCGTCCTCAATTCTAATTCTCTTAGTTTTATCTGTTTCTGGTTTTCCATTTCTATACGCTTCAATTCTAATTCGTCTCCATGACGTTTAGCATCGAGCTCTTCCGTACGCCTCTTAGCTTCAAGCTCTTCTGTACGCTTCCTAGCTTCAAGCTCTTCTGTACGCTTCCTAGCTTCAAGCTCTTCCAAACGTCGCTTCTCCTCTTTGGCTTCTGCCTGCCTTTCTTTTATAAATTCCCTAAGTTCACTATTTTCGAAACCCAGTTCCTGTCCGATTTTCATCCATTTCTGATATTCTGCGGACATCTTGCGTTATTTTCACTATAGGCACTGCTGGCGCTATATGAAAAATCTCAGCCTTGCGCTGATAAATTTTCTTAAGGCTATAAATAGTTGTATAACCTTGACCCAACCTCGCTTTCGCCGCTAATTACCTATAGCGTTCAACACTCTCGGTATGCAGTTGACCTGACCTCACCGAACTGACGTCACTATTACGTCGTGACTACACTTTCAATATGCAGTTGACCTGACCTCACCGAACTGACGTCACTATTACGTCGTGACTACTAATAAGCCAATCAGACGACAACAAGAAATTGCAAATGGCTGCCAAGTGAGTTGAATTCGATTTCAATCTCAAAATTAATTAAGCTCGTGTCTATTCTATCTGTCTAATTCTATCCCGGACGAAATGCCACCACTCATGTAACGGGACCCCCTTGCCTCTATAGGGGAAGCTTAGAGTTGGATCTTACTCACGTTACTTTATTAGCTCCCTATGGAGAAGGTAGCAATGCATGTAAGGCCTATCATTATAGTAGAATTCAATGAAGACAGTCTTGAGTTTTGAATATTAATTAGTTCAACAAATGTCTGATTTAAATACAATTATATTACAATGTTGATGCTATATTTACCTATTCTAGAAAGACTAGTTATTCATTAGTTCATAGGCTACAATCCTTACTTAGAACCAGCATCATTGACTACTTAAATTTATGTTTTATAAGGCCCTAGCTAACCTCCCCAAACAACTCTGTGATGAAAAGTTATATTCACTTGAACTGTCCGCTCGTCGTGTAGTTACAGTAGATCGTCATTGATCTCCCTCTCGACTGACTTGGCTTGCTTCAGGCTGACGAAGTTCTTTTCGATGGTTCCTCTTGTCATGGCCATTCTGCTTGTAGTAATTCTTCTTGTTGAATTCAGCGTTTCTCCCAGCTTATCTCCTGGCTAGTTCTTGATGATGATTGCGTGGCGAATCACACCAAAGTTCAGAGTTCGTATAACTCGTAAACGAAAACGTTCTACGTTTGAGTTATAAATCGCACTTTTGCGTTAGATATCAAACCCAGTCGATCGTACGTTATCCGCCGAAACTTTCGTTAGTCCGACGAGATTTTCAACGTTCACAACACTACCGATTCAACGAAGTGTGTCGATGGACACGTAACGTAACTTCGCTTTCTTCTGATCGTTCTCGTTACAACAAATTATCAAAACTTGCTGTAAGATCAGGAGTTTGTCTATTGAACTGACTCGATCGACTACCTTAGTCTTTGCAGTCAACAACAACACTGAATTGATCCTTTGCGATTAATTCTGCAGTCCAGGCGTGAAGGCGGCAAACCGCGGTTCACCTAGCAGACGACAGTTCTCAACGGTCCGTATTTTAATCCAACCAATCACGTCTCGCCAACATCGTCACGGATTAACCCAACACCACAGGTTATCCCCGAAGCTTAGCTAAATATTATTATCTATATCGCTGGTTCTGACGCTGGTTCAATTAATTAAATGAATAATTAATCCTATACACTACAACATCCTAACAATTACTGCAGCCTTACTCCTTAACTGTACATACATATATATATAAGAGCATCTATCTACAGCACTTAGTAATATGATTTGTGTGGGGTCTCAAGGACATTCGCTACATGTACCGACTTTCAAATTTGTACTCAAACAAACAAAATGTTGTGGCTTAAAACACAATACCCGTACTAACTACTGCTAATTGTTCTTCGATTGGTGACGGAGATGAGCTTTACAACGAGTTTACTTACCTTTAAGCAGTTTTGCCGAAGCTTATAAGCATGCCAGACAAAAGTGCAGATCTGAAATGGGTTTTAAAGCAACGAACTGTTCAAACTTGCAAAACTTATTGAGCTTGTGTTGTCGGTGCCATTGAGCAATGCTTCAGTTTAAAGACTCTTTTCTATAATGAAAAACCTATGGACTGATCAGCATGACAGAATGCGTGTTGAACTTGTCGAGCCTGAATTGCTTGTGAAAAAAGTTTATAGAATGACGTGTGCGGAGTTCTACAACTTTGTTTTAGGACAGAAACCGTCGTTGAAAGCTGTGAGGAGTAATTGAAAACACTTCATGATCATTCCATTAGAAGGCTGCTTGAAAACTTTTTCTGATCGACAGAATCTGCATGTGTTCTTAAAGTTAAACATTTCATTAAATCTCAGTCACACTTTCACAAAATTGCAAAAATCAATGTTGCAAATTAACCATGATTTAGAATGTAATAACAATAATTACCACTCCTCTGGATCACTTCCGATCTTTCGGAGCGCCCTACCTCTACCATTTTTCACATCTCGCTCGTCTTGACACTCCGCTCATGTTGGTATCCCTCAGGGTTTTACTCTTGGACCACTTCTCTACATCCTCTTCACAGCTGATGTGGAGTCTCTACTTGTATCCAGTTCTCTTACTTGCATCCTATTCTCTCACTTCTCTTACCACTCCAGGGGAGTGGTACGAGAAGTGTATACCACTCCAGCGCAGTTGTAAGAGAAGAGGGACCTTTGGAATAGGCTCTGACCTGCGTTCTCTCCCACGAGATCTCTGGCTCTATTTATAAATTACTTTGAGACTTTCTTTTTTGACCAGTCCTGGGTACGGAGCGCCTCTGAGTGGTTATCTTGAAGGGGCGTTATATAAATTTCATGGATACATAGATAGATATTTGTACCTAACACAAATCTTTAATAACGACATTTAAACACAAAAAATTACTCGGTTGCGCGACTTGCTCGGCCGTCCCCACATGATCGTAACTCGTGAGGTGTTTTACGAGAAAATTGCGTCCCAACTTCCTAGTTCGAAAAGGTGGCAACCCTAATCTCGGCCCATGATGCTTGTGCACTTAACAATCTATTTCACTCATAATAGTCTATATTGAACAAACACGTGATCATATTTATTTAAAAAAAACAATGTGTATAACATACGGTTTTGCTTAACAAAGCGAACTAGTTAAAACTCTGAAAATATAGCGGGGTTTTGTTAAAATTTATAACAACCAGACGTCTGATTATGAAAAATGTCACCTGATGTGCAGAATTCACATAAAATTTACCCTATGACCTCAAGGTCACACGGTCATGTTTGAAGCCAGACAAGTGCATAGGTTGTTCATATTGCCTTTTAGGTTAATTCATGAAGCATATTTGCAATTTTCAGTGCAAGAAAAAGAACTGTGAACAGTTAATTAAGGTCTGCATTTTTGTTTGATAGATCTAAATGTTAGTATAGCGACATCTAATGAATAATTAGTACAGCCATAGTGAACTGTCACAAGCATATTAGAAACCATCTGTTTTATAAGTTAAGAAATTAGATACATGCATCCATGCAGCATTCAGTTAAACTGCTCATGAATCAAACTAACTTTAACATGAATCAAGATTTACACCTAACGAAAGCAGTCTCTGTATAGATACAACGCATAAATATTGCAAACAAACTGGCACAAACATTCCCGATTAGTATATCGCGTACCCTAATCTTCCCTCCTTTTCAGAGTTTATCTAATTCGTTTGATTTAGAACTTATCAACCTGTCTAATTGTCTGACAATATCACACTTTTGGTTACATTTAGTAGCAGATAACAATTTCTGTGCAAAAATGATTGACTGGAGATAACTGTGTTTAATGTTTTACTGTTGCTCTCTTTGGCAAACGGAAAACATGATTTAGCTGTAGGCCTACATGCGGTCACATACAGTAGACTAAAATTACAAAATCAAGTCTGTATGCATGACTTTTGCTTAAGCGTTAACCGGATAGAATAATCCTGTAGTTATTCGACCTAGATCTTGCTAATGTTAACGTACTTTCCTTCTGGAACAATCTGAGCAGCGTTCGCGTAGATTTCTTGAGTCGGGTCTTGTTGAACAACTGGAGTCTTGGGTGTCGTGCGAAGATGGATCGGTGCGCTTTCCTCTTGGATGATTGGCTCATTGTCATTGAGGCGCTCGTAGATTGGCGGGCCACGATAGGACGTATGCTCGCCCAGTTTAGTATAACATGTGCTTACTCTTATCGGAAGATTCTGATGTTTAGGTGAAAGGGTTTGCTCTTCTGACGACGACTGGGCTAAGTTGTCGGATTTTAATGATTTGTCAATGTTCTGCGGTTGTACAATGCGATCCTCCTGCATGCTGGACATTTCCGTGATTTCATATTCATGACTTTGATCCAGCGTAACACTTGCATCGGACGAATTTTGATCTATTAACATATCAATAGCAATCAATTTGTACCACATAACATAACATGATGTCATTTAATATAACATGGTATAACATGACATAGCATTTACTTAACACAACATTGACTTTTAGTGTTACAGAGGATATGTAATCTCTGTTGGAACCATTTCGTTAAGTAGTTAGAAGGCCGCCTGTGGAATTTTTATAAAAAGATTCATGACAACTGGATATATATGCCTATATAATATATATATATATACATGTATATACATATTGTCAAGTAGAGTTCTATATAATTATCTCAAAAGCTAATAAGTCATAGCGTATAGGGCCTAATTACCATATGAAAAGTGATAATGGATCTGTAAACGATTGCATTTCTAGCCAAAATACCTGGTTTTTCTGATTGAGCGCTTGCGTTTTGCTGTCCCTGATGATCAGTTGGACAAAATCGATCTGAACAGTCAGAAAAGAATACATGGCGGATAGACCAATTTCTAAGTAATTTATATTATAATCATTTTATTACACCTGAACAAGTATCCCACGACAATAAAGGTTGGCAACAGGATATCTTAAAAGTATTGTTAGAATAAAGCACCGGATCATTCCACCCACGTTTAGCATAGCGCTATAAATATGACCTTCAGTAATACATTATATAGTGTATGGTAGACTACACAATATGCATATTATATTGTATGGGCATCTATTAATTATAATAAACGAGACTCAGGCGGCTGTAGGCTAGAGTATCATCTGGTTTAAACGCTTTTCTTAAAAGCATATTGTGAGTAGCTGAAGTAGATTTGAGTTCATTACGTAAATACTGTGAATAAATTAATGAATGAATTCATTGATTTATTTATTAATAAATGACCCACTGATGATCTGTCGACCAGTTATCATCTGCCAGAGAGCAGTTCAAATTGTTTCGATAACTTCACTCATTCAAACTACGTTATCAATTACATGTAGACTACAATTCACTTCAACAGCTCATACCGTCATAATCCAAAAGCAAGTAAACTACAAATCGTATCTGAACGAACCTTTGAAGCGCCAAATGACGACTACAAACACAGCTAGAAACAGAAAGACGCATATAACTCCGGCGGCGATAGTTACACTGTGAACGAGGTCAAAACCTAATAACCATACATTACTGCAATTAGAGGAATATTAATTAATGTGAAATTTACATATTTATACTAATAACACTTGCTTATTGCCATAAACTACAGT
>JACEVL010003825.1:0-11159 GCA_020284085.1 Aporrectodea caliginosa
AGCGCAAATGCGAGCTTTTGATTTCCAACCGTAAAATTCACTAAGAGTGAATTTGACACCTCCTACAACACGATATAAACTCTTTGTTACATATTGAGCACAAGAAATGATGACGTCACAATTATCAGCGACCTAATCTACTAGGTAAGGTTCCAAATGTAGGCCTACTGTTTAAAAATTAATTCATGTTAATAGTCGATTATCAATCAGCTTTTACAATGTTGATTTGCTTTTCCCTTCCTGTAGAATGTCCCGTTACAATAATTATCAGTATAGGACTATAGGCCTAGATTAAAGTCTCGACACTAACGGACCGCATATTGTACTGTGCCGTTTCATATCCGTCGTTCGTTTAAGCTAGTTCGTCAATATCTAGGCTACTGAAGGAGAATCTCAATAAATATCTGGTTATCCCGTAGTTTAGGTTGGTAAATTATTTGAATGTCTTCAATGTCGTACTTGACGTTGGTAAGTAAGCAGTCTACCTATTTCCATAACTATCATCAATCCCGCTTTCATTTCATTGAGAAATTTTTTTTCATCGATCCAGCTTCCATTTCGTGAAAAAAATTATCCAACTTCTATTTAACATAAACAACATTTTTCATCAATGGAACTTTTATCTAAGCAAAGAACTATTGTCATGGGTCCAGCTTCTACTTAAGGCAACAACTATTTTCATCATTCCAGCTTCTGTTGCATCAGAAACTTAGTTTCATCAACCCAGCTTCTATTTACGGTAAAAATTATTTCGATCAATCCAACTTCGATTTAAAGACATAAATGGTTTCATCAATCCCACTTCCAGTTAGTGAAACAATTTTTGTCCTTAATCCAGCTTCCATTTTAATTTGACGATGTAACATAATTTACCAACCTAAACTACGGGTTTACCCAAATAATCATTGTAAAGTCTCGGGGGCCGCATTTAATATTGTGGCGTTTGCATGTCCGTCTTTCGTTTAGTTCGTCAATAATAATTATGTAGGCCTGGGCTGCTTAAGGGTAAACCAAAATAAATTCCCTAGATATTTTTTTATTGAGCATCTATATCAAGGGCTTAACTCTGCCGTACAGTGTGGTGGTGAAAAATCTCCTTCCCTCTGCCCTTCCTTTCTCCGTCTCCTTTACGGCCCCTCTTTTTAATGCTTTATTCGCCACTTTGCAGTCGACCTCAGATAACAAAGTAAACTTAGCCTACATGTTTACATTGTGTTTCACAACTGTTAATCTGTAGGCGACACTGAGACCACCACAGTAGGGCTAAACAGTCACTCATGAATTATTGGCATACGGCGAAACGTACTTCAATCCAAAATAACGATAGGCAAAGTGGTGGTACTTCAATACAAGATAGTGACTCACCACCACTTTTAATAGTGGTGATGACCAAACTCTACGTTACAATAGAATGTTACGCTTATTGTGGCTATAAATGGCTCTGAATCTGAAATGTATTTTGAATTTTTCATTCCATTTCGTTTTCTACCTCAAATTGCGTCTTCTCCTTTAGTTCTTCAGTTCTATAGATAATAGATTTCTTAAGTTAACTATACAACGAAGACTTGGCCAGTTCTAACTTAAACAGAACAACACCACCGGCAACAGGCCTACACGAAACTGCCAAGCTTCTCGACGAGCCTTTAACAGGAGTTTATATACTCGACAACACTCCTTGTTTGACTAAGCCGAATATATTTCATTCTTGACAAAGTCTCTATCTTATTCTAAGACATCAATCTTCTTCTATATATAGTACTAGGCATAAAGTCACGCCCCCTTTCTATATAGAGTTCATTCTTATACTAAATATATTTAGTCTATTGCACTGTCTTCAGTTACGGGACAAAGTACATAGACAAGGGATCGGTAGCATCTTACAACAATATATGTATATATATATATATATATATATATATATAGAGAGAGAGAGAGAGAGAGAGAGAGAGAGAGAGAGAGAGAGAGAGAGAGAGAGAGAGAGAGAGAGAGCGAGCGAGAGAGAGAGGCCTATTCGGGTGACTAACATTTCGATTGTGGGCAATTTACTGCGTATAATTATATCTTCCGCCTTCAGCTGTGCGTGGATGCTACATTTCTATGAGTCGTTACGGGTAACAATGACAAATAAAGATCGAACAAACTTTATTTGCTAAAACACTTAAACATTAACAGCATCGTTACCATCAGCACCGACTAGGCCTATGTATCAATCAATCAATCAATCAAGTTGTTTTATTGCAACCAAACCAAAACATTATAATTATGCCAGAGAATGTATGCATTGGCGACAAAGGGAGGTCCAAAAGGGATGGAGATCCCGCTAAGGAGGGTCACCCAGATAGCAAATTACAAACAAAAATTCCAAGTTAACCAATAAAAAACAGAAACTGAACCAGGAGGTGACTAGAGACAACAAGAGTTGAATTATCCAGAAACAAGTGATAACACAATCTTAACTAAAAACTTAACTAAATCCTTAAATAAACGCGGTAATAAGTTATGCACTTCTAGTGAGTGTGTAGCTGGTTAAATTGAGGAAAGAAGAAATGCACGTAATCTTTTTTAAAAACCTGCAGAGTATTAGAGGAACGGATTTCTATTGGTAAAGCGTTCAACACTATAATAGTTCCGTATGATTTAATAGTAAAGCGTCGAGTGTTTGAATGAGCTTTGACAGGACGATATGCTGCTAAATTCCTAGTGAAGTGCGTGTGAATGTCGGAGGCATGTGGGAGGAAATCCTTAAATGCAGGTGGGAGGAGGCCATGCTCAAGGCGAAAAAAGAATTCACCAATTTGAAGATCTTTTATCTGGTGTATTTTCAAGAGTTTGAACTCAGTAAAGGATGGGCCAGTGTGCTCCCATTTTCGAATACCCGCAATTAAACGAACAGCCCTCTTCTGTAAGAGAACTAGTTTATTCGTACGTCGATGCCCAAATCAAGTTGCAGTAAATGAGGTAGGGGTAGATGAGGGCATAGTATAAGTTTATTCTAATTTCCTTTGGTAGTTTATATGCGATACGGGTTAGAACCGTTAGAATACCTACATTCTAAAATAGCGTTGCAATTACTGTGTACTAGCATTTACGAAACCGTACAACGTGAGAGTACGACTATGTAAAACTTTAATTGAGTGAAAACACGAACAAAGTTACAGTAGATCTTGAGAAGTATACAAGCAGTGCAATAACAAAAACCGTTCGAAATAGTTAAAGTGCTTATAACTAGACATAAGAATTATAGGCCTACCTAAATTGAACTAAGTCTCACAAAAATGCAAAACAAAACAGCATCCTTAACTATGTACAGTCCTACAGGAATACTCTGTTGTACTCGAGTAAAGCTCTTACTTTGAATACAAAGGTAATATGCATGATTTCGTTAATGCATATCATCATAGACTGAGTGCGCAACAGTTCCATTTTTATTCTTTGTTCTCCAATATTTTGTTGGTGAACGTCAACAACGTGAAATATTTCAGGTAAATTCTGGTTGACACCTTCGTTTCTTCGTAGACTCGAATATCTGACGAAAGGCATGCATAGGCCTATGTATCCTTTAATACTTCAAATAATCTCTGGTAAAACTGAAATTTGAATGTCTGTTATGAAGCATAGCTTCCAACATAATTTTGCAGACTGTGAACTTTGGAAACTGATTTTACAGACTTCAGCCAGAGTGGATTTTTTCATGATTCCTTAAAACTGATGCGCATGAGTATGTTTTCTGACACATCTGGCAAAGGAATGGTTTCTCTCCAGTATGTGTTCTCGAGTGAATCTTCAGATGACTTTTAGTATTAGTTTTAAACTCACATAATTGGCACTGGTATGGTTTCTCTCCACTATGAATTCTTGTATGACGTGTGAGATAAGAAGATTGGATAAACCGTTTTTGACATGTCGGGCACTGGTATGGTTTTTCTCCAGCATGGGTTCGACCATGGTCGCGCAGGTGAGAAGCTCGGGAATAACTTTTTTTACATACTTGACATTGGTAAGGTCTCTCTCCTGTATGGATCATAATATGTCTTTGTAAACTCGAAGATTTGGAAAATACTTTTTTACAAACAATACACAGAAATGGTTTCTGTTGAGAATGGGTTTTTTCATGACTTTTTAGATTTGAATTGTTAGAGAATGTTTTCTGGCATACCCGGCAAAGGTATGATTTCTCTCCGGTATGTGTTCTCATATGAACGTTTAGGTAATCTTTATACTTAGTTTTAACGTCACACAACTGGCACTTGTACGTTTCCAGTCCGGTATGAGTTCTGGCATGACGTACTAGATTTGCTGATAGGGAAAAACGCTTTAGACATACTTGGCATTGGTAAGGCCTCTCTCCAGTGTGGATTCTTGTATGACGCGTTAGACTGGTAAGCTGGGAAAAGCTTTTCTGACATATTTGGCATTGGTAAGATTTCTCCCCAGTATGAATTCTTCCATGCCTTTTGAGATGAGAAGACTGAATAAACCGTTTTTGGCATATCTGGCACTGGTAGGATTTTTCTCCAGTATGTGTTCTCGAGTGAATCTTTAGATCACTCTTAGTATTAGTTTTAAACTCACATAATTGGCAATGGTGTGGTTTCTCTCCAGTATGAATTCTTGCATGATTCTTGAGATGAGAAGAAAGGTTAAACCGTTTTTGACATGTCTGGCATTGGTATGGTTTTTCTCCAGTATGAGTTCGAACATGGTCTCGCAGGTGAGAAGGTCGGGAATAACTTTGTTTACATATCTGACATTGGTATGGTCTCTCTCCAGTATGGATTCTAACGTGTCTTTTTAAACTTGAAGATCTGGAAAATGTTTTCTTACAAACAATAGGCCTACACAGATATGGTTTCTCTTCACAGTGGGTCATTTCATGACCTTTCATACCTGAATTTTCGAGAATGTTTTCTGATATACCCGGCAAAGTTATGATTTCTCTCTACTATTTGTTCTCATAAGGACGCTTTAGGTGATCCTTATACTTAGTTGTAAGGTCGCATAACTGGCACTTGTCAGGTTCCACCGCGGTATGGGTTCTGGCATGACGTACTACAGTTGGTGATTGGGAAAAACGCTTTTGACAAACTTTGTTTCAGATATAATTTTTCCACAAGCCATCGCTGAAAACACTGAACCTCTTGCAAGTTTCTGTGGACGGGTATAATTGTCCAACCTCGCCAGTTGTTTACGTTATTCAGAATGAATCTCACTAAGTAAGTAAGTAAGTAAGAATGTTCTTTATTAAACGCAAGCAAACGCTCAGCGCTTTACATACAAAGTCAGAAATAATTTATGTACAAAGAAAACGATAATTAGAGGAAAATTAAGTCAACTAGAAAACATATGTCTAACTGTACAACATCCTAGCTAAGAAGCCACGCCTGGTAAGGGAATCAAATCTAGGGAGAACACGGTTATGTGAGCGTGGGCGCAGGTCATGACCAGTGCAATTGACAGGGGGAGAAGGTCGTGGAGGGTGTGGCTAGTATTTGTTAAGATGTTTCTAAAGAGGTCTATATCAGCTTTTTTGCAAAGCTCCTCAAAGGTGGGGAAAGATTTAGGTAGGAAACCAAGGCGTACCAACTTGCGGACCAGAGCGCTCAGAGAGTCAAGTTCCTGCTTACTGGCAAAGCCCCACCATACTTGGGAACAGGGCGCAACCACGGTCCAGAAGTTGGGGGACCTACTAGAATGTCTGAGGGGGGTATTGCGAGCGCCGAAGGCGCGAAGCTGCGATTGCCGAAGCTGCGATTGCCGAAGGCAAGAAGCCCCTAACGACTAGGGGGTATTGGGGAGCGTCGTAAGCTCCCCCATCGACGCAATTTTGAGCATTTGATACCAAATGAAGTACATTTTGGGCTCTAATTTACCTCAAATTTTTCACCGATGATTTCGATATAAAAGTACCTAAACCATCTAGATAGGTTCCGCGACAACTCGTCGAACGACATTTCGTATAACGACACTTCGTCTACGACAATTCGTCTAACGACATTTCGTCTACTAGTGTATCTGTATCCATTACGGCTAATCAACAGAGGCCGCTTTCTTATAGTTTCGCTAAAACGTGCTATATATTCTCAGGAATCCAGCTTCTAATTACTGACAAGATTATTTTCATCAATCCAGCTTCTGTTGAATGGAAACCTATTTTCATCCATGCATCCAGGTTGATTTCCAGCTTATTTTTACGTGAAAAAATATTTCGATCAATTCAGCTTCTATTTCAACACAGGAATGTTTTCATCAATCCCACTTCCATTTCGGGAAACAGTTTTTTTCATCAATCCAGCTTCCATTTTAAAGTGACAATATCAAATAACTTAGTAGACGAAATGTCGTTCGACGAATTGTCGCTCGACGAAGTGTCGTAGACGAAATGTCGTTCGACGAGTTGTCGTGACACCATCTATATATGTGAAAAAATATGACTTTATTATTATGAATAAACTGAGATTTTAGGTTTTAGAAGAACACCACTCTCAGTCGCAGCATTAAAAATTGAAATGTCCTCCTAGGCTTCTACCGCGAGCCTTAGTCGAATTTTGAAAAAGCGTGATAAGTACAGTTTTAAAGTGAAATTATACAGCAACATCCTGCACTGAATTCTTATAGACTCAATTGAGTTTAGCGGCTTTAGCCTTACCCTGTATTTTATCGGCCAGGTCCAGCGATTTGTTAGGGGACGAACCTACTAGAACGGCCGAGTGGGGGAATTGAGGGTGCGGAAGGTGCACTGCCGCGATTGCCAAAAGCAAGATTAAGCCCTTAACGACAAGGGGTACGGGGAAGCGTCGTAAGCTCCGCCAACGGGGTCTGGGGCGGAGCCCCAGAAGCCGACGCAATTTTGAGCATTTGATACCAAATGGAGTACATTTTGGGCTCTTGTTTACCTCAAAATTTTCAAAAGTTAGGGAGGACCGTCCCAGCCTGCCCGAAAGTTGGGGGGGACGCGTCCCAAGGTCCCATAGGGTGGTTGCGCCTATGCTTGGGAACAGTATAGCATGCGGTTGATAGTGGTAGCCCTGACCACATCATGAAGCCTGACCCCCGAAAGCCCATGTGAGATCAAAATACGATGGGCATAAAGAGATTGCTTGGCCCGAATGCAAAGTCTTTGAACATACGGGGAAAAACCGAACTTTTCGGTAATCTCAATGCCCAGTATATTCAATGACACAACCCTTTTAATGCCAGGCAGGACTGGAGGGGCCTGTATAAGATTCACTTTTGGTTTGGTAAATACAATCTCACAGGATTTTGAGTGATTCAGGTGGAGATTACATTTACGAGCCCAGGTACTAATATGATCTAATTCTGCATCTGTAGTGGAGATGTTAGAAGCCAAGATCACAAGAATGCAGTCATCAGCATACTTGAAAATACGATTAAAGCTATAGAGAGGTTTTAGGCCGGAGATGGCAACCAGGAAGTTTGCAGGACCCATGCCAGAACCCTGAATTATGCTGGCATTGATTTCAGCCAAGGCAGATAAAAGTCCACGGAACTTGGTGCAATGACTACGATTGCTCAGGAGGGAGATAATCCAGTTGAATATATTAGTTGGGATAGGCAGAGAGGTCAATTGTTCAGCCAAGTATGAGTGTCTGATCGTATCAAAGGCCTTAGAGAAATCTAGAGAAATAACACGGACATAGGGTTCAGAATTAAGTGAGCTGAGAATGAAGTCAGAAATGGCTATAAGAGCGGCAGAGGTAGAACCAGATGGCCTGAAGGCGAATTGGTCAGCAAATGGACGGTTCAGTTCGTGATTAGTGAGGATGGGATAGATATATAGGCGCACTACAAGTTTTTCTAACAATCTGCATAATACCGGCGTGATGGAAATGGGTCGGTAATCAGCCTCAGTGGCAGGGCAAGGGATCTTAGGGATAGGAGTAATGCAACTAGACCTCCATTGGTCAGGGACAGAGGAGTTTTGCAACGAGAGGTTGAATAAATATGTAATTGGTTCAGCCAAAAGATGGGCCATGTTAGAAAGGAGCCAGAGAGGGATCAAGTCGGGACCAGTGGAGCAACCTAAGCATTGAATAGAAATCATAAACTGTACTTTTACTGTTGTCTTGCATTTATTTATTACTAGCAGTTTTTACCCGGCGTTCGCCCGGGTTTTCCCCAGGCGTAATTTGTAACGGCTGCAAATAAAGGCTACTTACTTACTTACTATATTTGATGATGGGCTTCAAATATTTAAGAACATGTCCATATATCTGAACGGAAACAATATTTAGAGGTGAAAGTAGTTGCTTTGCCCGTGTACTGCACGGGTTATCTCTACCTTATATAGGCGACGAGGCGTATTATTTGTTCCCCGGGCTAAATAATTATAATAGACTCGGCCGTTTTTCTATAACCTATTTTCTATTATAGGCGTATTATTTGTTCCCCGGGCTAAATATAATAGACGAAGTTCGGCCGTTGTTCTATTACCTCGTTGAGCTCGGAAATGTTCCATTATCGCTCGAAATATTTCGAGGCGAAGCCGTGTTATTTGACAAAAGCTCCTGATTTGCATGTGACGTCATTTGCATGTGACGTCAGAGAAATGGCCGTCGGTATTGAGGTAGGAGATAGGACCTTATGGTTGAAAAATGTCTAAAATGTCTATATAATCGGCATTTAAAGTAAACTGCGAGCTGAAATAGTCGCGTTAAACTACACCTGCTTTTAAAAAGGGTTTGTACAATTTTCATAACTCTAGACCATTACGTTTCGGAGCCTTTAGCAGTGTCACGGAAGGACAGCTTTGCTTTATTTAGGCTATAAGATGTTATTAACATAAAAAACACCATAGTCGAAACATAAAAGACATAATGTGAGATAGAAAATCAGAATTCAAGAACAGAACTGAACAGTTATGAAACAGAATGTAAACATGGACGCCTACTTTGTTATCTGCGAGTGACTTTAAAGTGACGCATAAATCATACTAAAGTCTTATGTAGGGATGGAGAAGAGAAGGAGAAGGGCAAGGCAGAGGGAAATGGAATTGACAGATTCGTCCTCAAAATAGTGTTCATTCGTTCATTCATTTCAGATATTTATATAGCGCCCCTTCAAGATTTCTACACAGAGGCGCTCCCGACTTCAGCGCGGACACTGAATCGAAGGGCATGAGCAATTTCGAGTGAAGGACTTGCCCAGGGTCCCTACGCGGCGGCTTGAGGTGGATTCGAACCCGCAACCCTCCAGCTGCAAGGCACCAAACATACCTCCTTGAGGTGGATTCGAACCCGCAACCCTCCAGCTGCAAGGACCAAACATACCTCCTTGAGGTGGATTCGAACCCGCAACCCTCCAGCTGCAAGGACCAAACATACCTCCTTGAGGTGGATTCGAACTGGCAACCCTCCGGCTGCAAGGCACCGAACATACCTCCTTGAGGTGGATTCGAACCCGCAACCCTCCAGCTGCAAGGACCAAACATACCTCCTTGAGGTGGATTCGAACCGGCAACCCTCCGGCTGCAAGGCACCGAACATACCCCTACACCACCGCGCCCCATAGTGTTGCAGTTATTCGATATCGCATACAAACAGAATCGGAGGCTAGAATAAAACCAGATTGAGAATTGTCTTACAAAGGAGTAGATCTCGATGATTGGAAAGTTAGACATTTCTGGTTTCATGAATTATAGTCTGTTATAGAAAACTAAATAACTGGCGTCTTTTGTTTAATCAAAATCTGTTAAATTAATACGTGGCCATAATAATAGCCTATATCTTTTGAAAATGGGTTGTATTGTAAATCTTTCAAATTCTAAATTTCAATGTAGGCATGTAACTTAAAATATCTGCAACATAATGATCCCACTCGAGAAGTTCTATTGTAAAAAGACTTGGATTTAGTTTAGGGTGAAATATCAATGTCAGCCAACTCATAAGTAGGCCTAAGAAAAAAGACCAAAAAATTCTAATTGAAAATAGGCTTTCGCCTTCTCAGATTAAAAGAACAGTGCAACAATAGGACAGAGGCAATAGCCGTGAGTTCCTTTGCTAGATTCAGCCCCTCTTGACAATCACCAAGAAATGTGTACGTATAACTCTAAACCATCCACTGTCATGCTTTCCCACCAATCTTTCCCTGAGATTCATTTGCCTAAAATAACCTCACATAGGCTACATACTTAGTAAATCCCTAGTCTTACCGAGTTGATAGCGATTTAAAAAAATATTAAGATGCAAGATGCGTGGAGATTTTCGTAATCTATCGTATTAGCGTTCTAAATTGTTCGCCAATTATTTTTCATCAATGCAAAGTCGACTTTGCAAGAATCCTTTTCATGTATCCAGCTTCTTTTTAGACAATAATTCGTTTAGTCAATCCAGCCTCTATTTAAGCAACAATTATTTTGTATTAATCCAATTTCTATTTAAGCAAGAATCTTTTCATCAATTTCACATCTATTTAAGCAAAATTTATTTTCATCAATCCCACTTCTGTTTATCAAGTAGGCCCTATTCTTTTCGTCAATCCAACTATATTCGACCGATGCTAGAACCCATACACTGGCGAATAATTTATAACGCCAAAACAATAGATTACCGAAATGCTTAATATGCATTAGGAAGATATAACTGTTAAGTAGCCTAGATATTGACGAACGAAACGAACCACGTATATTCAAACGCCACGAAAATAAATGCGGTCCGTTTGTTGTGAGACTTTACACTGATAATTTTTATAAGGGGACATTCTACAGAAAGGGAAAAGCAATTGAAAATTGTGAAAACTGATTGATAATCGGCGATTAACATGAAATACCGGGTAATTTTTAAGTACATTTTGAACCTTACCTAGTAAATTAGGTCGCTGAAAATAGTGACGTCATAATTTTGTTACTGATTGTGTTAACAAGGAGTTTATATCGTATTATAGGAGGTGTCAAATCCACTCTTGGGCAGTTTACAGTTGGAAATCAAATTTTCACATTGCATTAAACTAGCGATTTTATATTCAAATAATTTTCCGAAAGTTTAACACACAGAAGGACTTCGACAGATTTTCAGAAATTTCTTCCAATTTTTAAAATATGGGATATTAAGATGAGAATGCAGGAAGAGAACGAAGTGTCAAACTTATTAACTTAATGCTCACTTATATATTTTACCACGGTGATATTAGACGGGCCAATTTAC
>JACEVL010003826.1:2500-11443 GCA_020284085.1 Aporrectodea caliginosa
CATGTTCGACCAACCAAGGAGCAGAAGGTCCTCCTTGTACTCGACAATCACGTCAATCATAAATCCCTTGAAGCGATTGAAAAAGCAAGACCAAACGGGATTATACTTTTAACTCTGCCTCCACACACCAGCAGCAAACTCCAGCCTATAGATCACACTGTCTTTATAGCTTTAAAGGTTTTTTACAGCCAAGAGTGTGACCGCTGCATGATAAATAACATGGGAAAAAGAATAACTGAATACGACATTGCTTCCATATTGACTGGCCGTTCATGCCACTCTTGGCAAGAGTGGCTTTTAAAAGGCCTGCATAAAATGTTAAATACCAAAGAATGACATGTATTTTTTTAAATAATTTGTATACTCTGCAGAGCCACTTCACTGGCCTATAACACTGTATAACAGGGTATAGTCCGTTGTTTCAATATTTTCACCTGCTAGTAGATATTTAGATTAAATCCTTAAGGGGCCGCTCTTGCCCAGCCCTCCTCTGCTTAGAAAATGTTATTTCCTGATCAAGGATGAGACCAAGGTCTCGTACAGAGGTAGAGAATTGAATTTGAGGAAATTCAGCTGCAAATAGATTCAGGTCAAGTTTTGCCAGCTGCTGGCGGGTACCCATCCATATGAACTTGGTCTTAAGAGGATTAAGTCTCAGGCGATCCGAAGAAAGCCAGGCAGTTGCACGAGACATCAAGCGAACAGCACTCAAAGCATCCCTTACAGAGCAGTGCAAGTAAGATTGGAGGTCATCAGCATATGAGTGGATAGAAACGGCACTAGAAGCGAGAACAGATTCAAGGTCAGCAGTAAAGAGGATATGGAGAAGAAGGCCAAGCACAGAACCCTGAGGAAGGCCAATAGGTACAGGGATCCAAGGGGAACGCGACGAGTGGAAGAGAGAGATGAGCGATCATATAGATATGAAGAAAGCCACTGAAGAGGCAAGGAAGAGATACCAAAAGAAATAGAAAGGCGACGCAGGAGAAGATCATGGTCTACCGTGTCAAAGGCTGCACTTACGTCATAAAGAGCAAGAAGAGTAAGCTGAGAGCGGTCAATAGAACTGTAGCCATCATAAAGAAGGCCAAGGAGAGTCTCTTGCGGATACCCGACTGACGGCAAGGTAGGAGGTTATTACAATCTAGGTAACTAAGTAACTGGGAAGCTTCAAGTTTCTCAATTAGTTTAAAGATAAAAGTGACGTTAGATATTGGCCTATAACTAGAAGGGCTAGAGGGATCCAGTCCAATCTGTTTCAGGGTAGGCATGATGATCGAACGTTTCTGTGAAGCCGGCAAGTTACCATGACGTAGAGAAGAGTTGCAAAGAAGCGTCAGGAACGGAAGGAGAGTTTCGATTTGCTCCTGGATGAGAAAGGTCGGAAGAGATCCAATTTCGATGACCTGGCAGGCGAGGCAAAGATGAGGCGACGCAGCTCAGCCTCAGTGACCGGAGCAAGGGTGGAAAAAGAGAGCTCAGTCGAGGAGAACGAGCGCGGCGGAAAATCAGCAGTGTCACGACGAAAAGCATTGATCTTTGCGGCGTAGAATTTGGCATATTCGTCATCCGAGAACGGAGAAGGGGCCGGCGATGAGGTAGCTCGTGAGCGCCCCAGCAAGTCCTTGAAGGTGGACCATAAGCGTTTCGGGTCTTCAGAACTGGACTTGATCTTGCTTTCCCAGTATTGACCCTCCTTCTCCCTGTGGCGACGATGCATAGCGCGAACGAATTTCACCCAAGCGGCTCTGTCATCTGCGAGCCCACTGCGGCGAAACACGCGCTCTCATTGACGAGCTTGACGACGTAAGGTGTAGCATTCCCCATCGAACCAGAGGGATAGAGGTCGAGTACGCATCCTTGTCTGACGTAGAGGGAGTAGACGATCGATGATTGCAGTCATATCACTTTGGAAGATGTCGAAGAGATGCTCCGCAGGTTCATCCTGGAACTGTATCGGATCTTGAAAGGCTGGAATAGCCAGAACAGCAGCCATGAACTTCTCACGATCGAGACGTTGTCATCCCCGGATCTGTCTGACAGCGTAGAGTGGCGTCTCATGCAGTCATGCAGAAACGGAATGGTGGCAGTGACCAATCCAAATTGCTCCATGTTCAGTTAAAAGTCCATAGAAGATGGCAATGCCGCATTCTAAAGATAAAGATAGATAACAAGGGATCTAAGGCTGGTATGCATTGAAATCGCGTATAAAATGCCTATAATCATAATGCAACCGGGTTCCTATAAGTTCGGTTGCCTTGAGCAAGTCATAAATGCTCACAGGAGGATGAGACAGACAGAGAGGGCTTCGAAGGTGACAGGAGAGGAGGATAGGGCGATCCTTTTAACACGTAGATGATCGCGATGGTAGATAATAATGCCCCCGCCTCGAGAAGCGATTTCCGACGATGACGGAGGACGTGGGCGAACAATGACGGAGAAGACCACAGGTGTAGATCGGAGAACCGAGACGTCAGTCGACTCTTGGTGCCAAGATTCCGTTAGCATCAAAACATGAAGCTCATGTGAGATGATGGTATCGACGATTGAGACGTATTTCTCCTTTATAGACCTGGCATTCAATGTAGCCAGACGAAGAGATCGCTCTGTAGAAGGCGCAGCAGCAACAGCAGGAACAGTAGATGGGGGATGAGACGGCGAAGAAGTCAGCGCGGCGCCAGGTTCAGTGGCGCTCTAGACTTTTGCAACAGAGGGGGACACAAAGGGGACGGAGAAACAGATGGAGGGGCCAGTCTATTTTCGTTAAAAGTGAGAATGGTGACAAGAGACCTGTTTTGGAGCTACATGAATTGTTTAATCAACAGCCTCAAGTTAAGACAAAAATTTGCAACATACTCACTTTGTTAAAAGTAAAACCTATAAACTACAAACAATACATACACTTTTAATTAAGTGCAAGTTTTTATTAAGACTCTCATACCTAGAGTCAAACTGTTCCACAAAGGCACCCATAATAATCGACTCTGCACGACACATTCAACTAACGGCATTGATAAACTGCTCTCTGAAACGAATATTAGACATATTTGCTTTGCAGAACTGTCTTAATAACAGAAAAGACTTGTGTTTTGGCGTTAAAGATTGTATACCAATCATAATAGTAAGCGAATGGTCAGAGAATTGTCGATTTAGTTCGGAATGATAAGAACTGGATGTAGACAAGTTGCCTAAATGCAGTCTGTGGGTCAACTTCAGAACAATGCAGAAAGAAAAACACTTCTGAACTGAATAATCCGATGTAAACAGATACAAGCCAAACTCGGTGTATCACGCCTAAGCGCCACACCTTCACGCTATCCGTTTGTTGGTTTCAGGTTAGGCCTACGAAGTGGACTCCTTGTAATAACCTAAAACCAGTTGTTCACACATACCTGTCCTGCCACCAAAGAGAATAATTATTTTGGTAACAAAGCAAAGCAAATGGGAAGTCCTGTGATGCACGTGCCTTGCGCCATATAAATTACTTTCTGTTGCTTCCCAGCTTATGTTTGTCCCTAGTTATTCTGTTTGGCGACGACCTTCAGGACAACTGTAAAATGATAAACTCACCATTAGGGTATGTCTAAAATTTGAAGTTTCAAAATTAATATCGGCCAGGTTGTTTTTGTGTTTAACCTTGAGAAACATTGTCATTTGCCAAATTAGATGAAAATCGGAAAAGATTTAGAACTTGCTCAAAGACCCGGAAGAATGATCACATAGAGACCAACGTGATACATTGTAATTTTCAAAGATAAAAAACAAATTTCAGCACTTAAACATTAGATATAAGGCAAAGTCAAAGGCAATACTGTCAGTTATTTGTCATTTACTTATTCCCTTCAGTGCTTTTGGGAATTTGTTTCGATGGTACTCGACCATTTGCATAACAAACGGTTTCTCTTCTTCATTTCTGACCAGGGCTTCATTGAAGGCATCAGAGCGACTCCTTTCTCCGCCAAAGCGTTCGTCACTCTTAGGGCGGATACGATTTTTTTGCCTCACTGTATGATTGTTCTGACTCCCACTGTTGCGGGTCTCGATAAAGAAAAAAGAGTCATCCAATACGAGGATCTGGAAAATTTTGGTGTTTGAAGTACCGGTAGTAAAGAAGTCGGGTAGTGGTTTTGTAGGTGGATTATGTATGGAAGAAGCCTCTTTGAGGTTCATCAGATCCCTGATTGTTGCGCATGCTGTAGACCATGCACTGCTTCTGTCGACGGTGACTGAATCGTCCAAAAGGCTGAGGCCAACCAGGGTCTCCGAAAAATACCAAAGGTGTCGGGAAAATGCTGTTAGGGCGACCTGTGAGACTTCGTTGACTTGGTAAGTATGGATTGCCTTCAAGAATTCAAGATCGTTCTTTGGGGCTTCATTGGGTGAGGTACAGGTACTTCACGTAAGTTGTTGTCACAAAAAGTGACACGAAGTAAATAATTCCACACCTTTTGAGAGTAGGATTGTAGAGATGACCTCTCTGTGCACTGGCGTTGTTGAATGGGAAATTGCAACATGCATCTGAAATGACAGCTGTCCCGGATTGGAGTTTGGGAATGGCTAATAGCTTGGTCACATCCTTGCCCAGGGCCGGATTAGCAAATGTGGTGGCCCTGTTCAGTAAGACTGTGGGGGCCCAGCACCATAGAATCACAACAAAAGGACACATAAAACATGTTATACTCAACGAATCAATATTCTTCTATTATTATAATTCGTGCCTTCTTTCTTTTGGCACAATATCAGTAGGGTTTATAATTATCCAGTATAGTGTTAAAGACTTGAACTTAAAGTATACATCTTTTACGTTTTAACAATATTAGAGTGACTCGTGGGGGGGGGAGTCGTGGTAAAAGAATATTACAACTGCAGGATTACCACAATACAGAAAATAAAAACAGGCCTAATAGGTTTAGGCTAACAACATAGTCTTGACTGATTGGACACAGTGTTTGCAGTTTACACTTTGTAGCAAAACTAACAGTTAGAGAGTTAAGCGCAAAAAAAAATTATGAATTGACAATGACAATCAATATCGCTAAAATTGTCATGGAAGTACACACATAGGCCCATACGTTGCGAGCCTTTTGGCTATGTCGTCAAAATGTAGCTGCCGTTCAGGAGAATCCGCAAGCTTCGCTCTACTCTTGACATAGCATAACTGAAAACACTGATACACTGCCTTATTCTGACGCGACTTGAATACTGCAACTCTTTACTCAATGCCTATGGTCTCCTGAATGCACACTGCTTCCTCTAACCAAAATAACGCATCCAGCTGCAAGACTGTCTTGCAATGGACTCTCTTACTGAGACCATATCACACCTGCTCTTCGTTCTCTGCACTGGCTTCCTGTCTGTGAGTGTGTCAGCTTCATGCTGGCACTCCTCATGTACAGAGCACGCGCAGATCATCTGCCTTCCTACTTATCTTCCATGGTCACACCTTGCAACTCTGTTAAAGGCCGCTCCTCTCTTCGATCAGCATCTGCTGGAAAGTAGGCCTATGTTGTTTCTGGTACACGTCTTGTCTTGTCACAGTTGTCGGTCCCTCCATCTGGTACTCTCTACCTCCTCATGTTCGCTCTAAACTGAAAACTTGCCTCCTCCAGTCTACCTACGGCTCTTAATGGTTGCCCGACTTCAATGTGCACTTCTGAATTTTTAAGTATGCATGGTACTGTATGTATGTCACTTTCGATGCTCAACAATGTGAAACTAACGAGTCTGTCTTCGACATTGACGCTCTCGGTCTGTTTTTAATCAATTTGAGTTTTGCAAACGAACGTTCTATATGCTGCAGTTTGTCTCCATCAGAACAAGATAGGCCTATATTCACAGTGCTGTCTCAACATTTGGAAAGGTGTCATCGAGTCCTTTTTGTGATTAACCAGTAAAGGATGTTTCATTTGTCTGTTCATGAGCAAATGACTTTGCTAGGTCAGCAAACTGAATCATTTCGTTTTCGGCTGATTTTGAGATGAACCTGCCTGATAATAGAAACTCTAATAGGGGCCCAGACAAGTGCAAAAGTGGTTTTTTGTGTGTATTAAAATGAGCAGTTTCTAATAATTTATTCTGAGTTTTTGTTCATTTTTACTGTTAGACATAACAAATAACAATAAAAATTCTAAAATATTGAGAAAAAAATTCTTTGGCATTTGTGGGGGCCCCTCAAGTGTGGGGCCCCTGTTCGGCCGAACATGTTGAACATGCCTTAATCCGCCTCTGTCCTTGCCAGATACCATTATTGGAAGGCGATCAACACACCCTCGCCCTGGGTCTGTATCATCTGGAATGATCTTGCCGTCCCATTGAAGAGTTAGAGGAATCTGCGGATCGAAGGATTCGCGAATCTCTACTGCTAGGGCTGCACGGTTATCTTTCCTAGCTCGGTGGGTCGTTGAAGGACTTATCATCAGCTCACCAGCTGGTGCTGCATATAGATTGGATGCTGCGAGAGCAGACAAGATGAGAGGCCTTCCTGTTGCTGGTTTTGGTACGATCTAGAATCTAGAGCTGCTGCAACACCACGAGTAACTACAGAGATTGTTCCCCTTAGCCGCTTTGGTGGCAAAGTAGACGTCGAAGGTTCTGGCTCTTTTTCTGAGCTATCTGATGACACCTCTTCTTCAGATGACTTTTCCAACAGAAAAACCTCCGTAGCTACAGCTGTGCTAGCACGATAACGTTCCTCACGCTCTGCAAGTGCTGCTGATCTTGCCAGCGCTTTGTCTTCTTGTGTTGCAAGTTTGACATCATTGCCTGCCATGGAACCACGCCGTCCTTTCTAACGCTGTGCTTTCAAAAACTGCCGATCCTCTTCCATCTTAATTATTGTCATGGCATCTTTATGCGCAATGTCAAATAGATCCTGCAGAGAATCCTTGAAAGAATCCCGGTTTCCCTCTTCGGTTTGTGACTTCCTCCACATATTTTTTGAGGTTTTTGCCATTCCTTATGAAGATGTCGTAGCTGATCCCAAACATAATTCTTAGCCCTTGTTTGGAAACCGTGCTTTTTCCCAAATTGGAAGTACGATAGGTACCGTTTCTTTCACGCTGTCATCCAGACTCTGATTTCTTAGTGTGTGGGAATCGAACAAAAACCTATAGAACCTCTTCTTGTGTCGGTAGTTTGGCATTACCGAAGTGATCTTCAGTACTGTCTATCAACCAAATTACAGCCTTTCTTCTAGTCAATTTTGCCATTTCACCCGCGATATGATGCATTAATGACAACCACCGTTACCCGTCATTTGCAACACGAGACCAGTGACATAAACAACACGAGATCAGTTACATCATCATCATGAATATTTATTAGTTAGGAACCGGCCACTAACAAGGGGTCTAAGGCTGGTATGCATTGAAATCGCGTATAAAATGCCTATAATCATAATGCAAACGGGTTCCTATAAGTTCGGTTTCCTCGAGCAAGTCCTAAATGCTCAGCTATCAATATATAATTTCGGATATTGAGTTTATACATCAATTGGCATGATAAATTGACCTTGCCTATAAACATCTTTGAGTTGAAAATTTCACATGTACCTTAAAAGCACCCTACTCACCATCTAAGCAATCGATCGACGTGTGAAAATCTGGATCGACCACCGCCACCAGCATATCTGCGGCCTCAATGGCTCTTACAATGGACAAGTACGGCCGGCCAACTGAAAATACAAGAATTTTTATGAGCAACAGTGCATTTGTCATTTGTCTTTTTGTATGGTTAATAAAATATATAAAGTAAAAAAATTACTACTAAGTAAGGTCAATAATTAAAGATTGAGTATTTATGAAAACACAGAAGAATTGAGACAGCGAAAAAAGTACGAATAGCCTATTGTAGGGCCTACGGTGTCACGAGTTGTTTTTAGAAGTGGTAAGTTATGCCCCGTCATTTTTGGCGAGGAGTTTTAAGACAATGCAAAAACTAGGTGGGTAAGGTTATAAGCAGTTGTTCTTCTGCCAGTAAAACAAAACATATACAAATTAACGGTCAAAATGAAAAAGATACAAGAAGGTTAGCGTTCCTACGAGTTTACGTCTCTAGATTACTCCATGTTACAGCGTTCTTCCGTCGTAGAGAGACCTGTCGCGTTCAGAGACCGACAGCGTTCTTCCGTCGTCGTAAACCTGTCTCGTTCAGAGACCTAGATCGTTCTACCGTCCGAGGATCCGTCGCTTTCGAAGTCAGACAGCTTACCTTCGTTCGAAGACTGCGAGAGTGCTTCTCTTGCGTCGACCCGACGCGTTCAAAGCCCGACCTTCGTCTGGTCCAGAGTCACCTGCCTCTCCTTCCCAAGTTTCGTTCACTGCCCAATGTGCCCATCCCTTTGGACCTAGCGGCCACCGATTATTTATCGACCCCTTTATGTATAATATAGAGCCTATAGTTCCCTATTCGATATTCTAGGTGTCTAAATTATGTTAAACTGTCTACACATACTTGTATTCTATACAACGCTACACTCTAATTATTCAGGTGTCTAAATATACTGGACCTTAGGCCAGACTATCGACTGTCTTTACCAATCCCCTAAAGAAGAAATTATATAGCTGCAAAGGCAATTCGTGACAATGGCCCTACGTTTAAGTAAAAAAATTACTTAATAAGTTTGAGAATTTCACTTAACTAATAGTAAATTGCAGCTTAACAAGTCTTCGATCATAATTCTCCTTACAAAATTAGCTAACAAGTTTTAGCACCTTATCTTAGCTAATATTTACTCATTTTGCCTAAAACGCAGCTTAACTCGCCCTACGCTTAAGGCAAAAATTCTCATTGGCGACTTAACTAATGTGCCATACGTTTACCTAAGCTTTAATTGCGCGTATTGAGCTATTATCCTGCTTAAGCATTAATGCCCACGCCTCAGTAATTGACTTTGATGATGCACCAGATTGACTCTACCTGGTACAATGCCGAAAATGTCTTGGA
>JACEVL010003827.1:0-12971 GCA_020284085.1 Aporrectodea caliginosa
TGTAAGACTTAAGCCGGGGAAGGGTGTACTCGCGGGACACAGCGAGTCAACGCCCTTGGTGACGAGTACAAAACCCCAGGTGGGTAGATCAACGCAGACCAAGAGAGTTACCGATACGTGAAAGTCCGGGTAGTCAGGATACCCAGATCAAAGTAAGATTAACGCAGACCAAGAAAGTGACTGATACATGTACGTTCGGGTAGTCGGGTACCCACGTAGATACATATTTGCTTGTCGCGACACACAGCTCTGAGAACTGACTGAAGTGCGAGGCTGGGCCCCTCGTGCGTAGGTTGGAACGAAGTTCTGTGTGTAGACAGTGAAGGTTATAGAGAGAGGACCTTCGCTATCAGAGTCCGTAGATACATTACCAGTGTTTCTTTCTTTCGAAGCAGAATAATTTATCTCTGTGTTGGTCGTTCTTTGCCAACACAGAGGCGAGTGTCGTTCTTTCTCTTTTGAAGTAGAATTATCATTGTGTTGGTGGTTCTTTGCCGACACAGAGATGGATAAGGAAACTTACTCCGTCAATTGTGGTGCATGACAATATACGTGTGAGGCCGCATGCCAAACACGGAAATGGACAGAGAGACATAATGGTCATGACGGTAGGAAGACGCGTTGCCCCATGGACAAATGTATAGGACGAGTTGACGTGGTGTCCCCAGTATGGTCTAGGGCTAGAAGACGTAGATAGCTGCTATCGGTAGTGTCTAGGCCGAGTTGACATAGCGAAGTGTTTCAAGTATTGTCTAGGACGGCGCGATGTAGAGAGTTGTTACGGGTATTGTCTGGGGCGAAATGGCGTAGCGACTTGTCATCAGTATTCTTGGTCCCCGGAACTTAGAGAACGTTTGGTGTCCCTTATTATTGGCGATGGTTTAAGAGTCACGAGATCTAGAATGGAGAGTCGAAGTTCAGATCAGGTAGAGGGAAGAGGAAGCGCGTAGCCAAGACGGTAAACACGAAGAGAAAGACTCCTGCTGATAAAAGAACGAACCCTGTTCTGAGAGACGGCCATCCTCAGGACGTTGCCCATCCGGCGACCGTGGAAAAGGCAGAGTCTGACTGAGATAAAGCTGTATAGTGTTACCTCTCTTGGAGAAGCGACCCATCCTAAACCTCCCCTGATAGGAACGGTCACCCTGGGTAGAGATGGAGAACAGCCATTTACATTGAAGTAGACAAAGCAGTGACTCGGGCGGCTCCAGACGGACAGTGGGCTGGAGCCGACGCCGTCCCGTGAGCAGAGAGAGAGAGGCAGCGCGCGGGGCGACGGTCGCCACAATATGATAGTTCTGAAGCAGAAAAATGTTGTTGCCAAATTTTCTTTTATGGTTTACGCCCCCTAGAGGACGTTTTAGCATGACGTCGTGTGGTGCCCGTGGTTACCCGTGGGGTGGTGCCCGTGGTTACCCGTGGTGTGGTGACCGTATATACCAATCTACTAAGATGTCTGAGGTTAAAAGTCAGAGCAGAATATTATTAAGCATGCCCGTCTACCTGTCTAACTGTTTAATCTAATATAGTCTATTGACTACTTTGACGCCTTTATAGCAATTCCCGAGACATCGCTCGGTGGTTGCTTTGGATACAATTCCAATAACATAGCATTATCCATAGAAGCCTTGTAAAAAATCTCATGGACTAAATTCACCTAAGAAGGTAACGGTGGTTCGTTGATATGAAATAAACGAGTCTTCTGTATGTATCTGAGCTTTTACATGGCGCATATTACGAACGATTTATATTATTCATACTACACCTGAACAGGGCCGGATTAACAAATGGGGTGATATTGATCAGTAAAACTGTTGGGGGCCCCAACCCCACAGAATCACAACAATTGGACACATAAAACGCTATAGGGCTCCTATTCAACGTATCAACCTTCGTCTATTTTTTCGTGCCTTCTTTCTTTTTGTACAATATCAGTATGTCTTATAATTATCCAGTCTAGTGTTGGAGTATACATCTTTTACGGTTTAGCAATATTAGAGTGACTCGTGGTAATAGAATATTACAGTTGCAGGCCTACCACAATACAGAAAATAAAAACAGGCCTAACTAAGCTTATGCCAACAATGTAGTCTTCACTGATTAGTCACAATGTTTGCAATTTACATATTGTAACAAACTAACAGAGAGTTAAAAGCAACAACAAATTATGAATTGGCAATGACAATCAATACCGTTCAAATTGTCTCGGAATTTACACACATACTTTGCGAGACTTTTGGCCAGCAAATTCATCAGTTATGTCGTCAAAATGTAGCTCACAGAGTATGCCACTTTCGATGCTCAACAAGGTCAAACTAACAAGTCTGTCTTCCGATAATGACGTTCTCAGTCTGTTTTTAATCAATTTGAGTTTTGAAAACGAACATTCACTGCTGCAGTTAGCCACCATCAGAACAAGATAGTCTATATGCGCAGTGCTATCTCAACATTCGGAGAGGTGTTCTTGAGTCTCTTATAGGTGAATAACCGGTAAAGGAACAGTTCTGGTGATGCTAGATCAGCAAACTGAATCATTTTGTTTTCAGATCTTACTAACATTACTGGCTGATTTGAGATGAATCTACCTGATAATGGAGACTCCAACAGGGGCCCATATGTGCGAAAGTTGTGTATTTGTGTGTATGAAATGAGTATTTTCGAATAATTTATTCTGAATTTTTTGCTCATTTTTACTATTACTCTTAACAAAAAGCAATAATTTAAAAAAAATTGATTTTTTTCTTTTTGTATGTGTGGGGGCCTCTCAAGTGTGGGGGCCCCTGTTCGGCCGAACATGTTGAACATGCCTTAATCCGCCTCTGCGCCTGAATGGCATTAAAGAAATGATTGAACGAACTGAATCGTGCAGCGAATTCAAAAGCTTCAGATCAACGATCGAGGAATCGTAATCGTAATCTCCAAACGTCTAAAGCGCCACTCGAAAGCCAAGCGCAGGGCACCAGCTTATTCACGAGCGCTGTGTCGAGTCAGAGATACCGAGAGCCCAAGAATTTGGGCGGGGCGCATCAATAGTCACAGCAACCATTGCCAGAGTGAAATATCTTTTCGTCTATCATGGTGTGAGCATGAAACACAGATTGGTGTAAATTAATGCAGTAGTTTGCGAACTTAATACTGATTGTGGTTTCAGGCAGATATTGAAATGGATTCTTTGCTCAATTGCTATCCAGTACAATTCATGCAATATAAGTGTAATATGCTGACATTTAGTGGTGCCTGTTATGGCACTTCTGACATTGTTGAACGTACTTGCATTGCAGTTAATGCAGATTATTGTTAGTGACATAATTGAGAATTGAGTAACAGTAGTCGAGTCTGCTAGATAGCTAATGTGATTCAGGCAGCAGAAGACAAAAGATCGTGTTCAAAAGTGCAATCGACAAGTAGTGACCAATGTGGAGTGGAACATAATGTAAACAGAAGCGGACCCAGAACAGAAACTTATGGCACGTCGCAAGTCAAGACAGCGGGCGCTTAAGTTTGTTGATTTATACGAAATAGATTGAGAATTGATTGAGAACGGGGTGCGATGTGAACGAAGTAAGAACGGGATCAGATAGACCAGACTAGCGATCGAAGCCGCGAAGGATTATTTGATGATCAGCTATAAACCTAACCGCTGTCTGTCTAACTTTCTGCCTCTGCCTTCTTCGATTTCCTATGGACTTTATCAGGCTCTTTACAACGTAGGGTGAAACGTTTTGAGTGACCGTTTTAGCGCAGCTGTAAACCGTTATCGGATACCAAATGTCTAGAACTCTCCACTGTCTCCAGCCTACGCTATAGATCTCACGCTGCTGCTCTTCATACCGTCTCTTATCTTACCTTAAGTTAACTCTGATCAAGCACCCTATAAAATTCATAGTATTTTTGCTTTAAGGCGTTCAAACCTCCGAATGGAAGTTACGTCTCGAATGTGAGGCGTTTATACGATTATCTCATGGAGGACTACACGTCATTCGTTCGCCCAGTTAAGAATTCAGCAAAACCCGTCAAGATCCAGTTGGATCTGTATTCGTTCAAGGTTGAGGATTTGGTGAGTTGCCACTTAAGCGAACATTCATTTAATCTGGTTGCACCGTAAGTCAGTACCTTGCACTCTGGGGTCGGAACCAGTGACCTTAGCATGCTACTCTGAACGTTGATGAACATTGGTTAACATCTGTAGTTTCACTACTGAAGCTATTTCAGGTTAGATCTGAAGAGCCTAGGCTTGGCCAAACTAGTCAAGATTAAGAGAAGCCATAATTATAAGAGCGATTATATCCTCTACAAAACAGTACACGATTCGAAAAGATTAGACTAGACAGGACAAGAGTAGGCATATAATTATTTGATGAGAACAGATTTAACTAAATTTGACCTGCATACATTAAACTCATTTGTACAACACTGAGTAAGATCTCACTAATTGGGTATATTTCACAACAGGAGGCAAATTAGATAAATTTCCGTCTTCTCCTTTGGACAGCTTACACAAAGAGTAAAATTATAATTTATATTTTTTAAATACATTGTAGGGCATGTATTAGTCATAAAAATTATTTATATTATATAATTTAGATGATTAGTATGAGAAAAAAATTATAAAGTTCAAATTTAGCCCGAAATTGCATTGTAATTTCTAATGGTGAGTCAATTCAACGTTACGTTAGGGTAACAGCTGAAACGCTTAACTGATGTTTTATAATTTTTAGATCATTAACTTACATATATCCATTGCTCTATATGGTTTTTATTAACTAATTAACAAACTAAATAATTAAAAATAAATAAAACCGTCTGTCTTCAAATATTGGTTACAATACCGTTACGAATGGGTTTCTGCCATCTGGGGAATAAATTGAAAACTCTCGGTTTTTGAATTGGCATCTTCGATAGCAGGGAACCAGTCTGCATTGATTTTACCAACAAGAAATCAATATGGAAGTTTGCTTCTGTTGACAATTTTCGGAAATTTATCCGGTAATGTAATAGTATAAAAAAGATTTACAACTCCGTGACTGTAATTATTGCACTTTGCGTATATATATAAATTTTTTTTTTCAAAAATAATATTGAAATTGACAGCCTCGCCACTATAAACTAACTATTTATTGTATCTTAACTCGTCCGGTAAGCATGGAGACCTAATTATGAATATTTTACAACTCCGTTACTACAACTCCGTTACATTATTTTCTATTAAAATGAATTTATTTAATGGTACATGTAGAAAATTTGTCGTAAAAAGAGTTTAGGTTCCTGTGTAATAATTTAATGCACACTTAATCACTAATTAATCACTAATTATAAACAGTGGCGGTATATTATAATGTGTATTTATTACGTAACGGAGTTGTAAATAATTAGGAATCAAAGTTGTATGTGTTTCACATAGTAAAAAAACTAAAATGAAAAAATTAGGCCAAATCTGTCAAATTTAAGCTCTGCTCAATATCAAATATGCTTCAGGACTGCTAGTAAAATATTTGTGTAAGACATTTTTTTTATTTTGCATGACTTTCTTTTTCTCTAATTCTATTTCTGAATTTGACGCCTGTTGTGAAATATACCCAAATAGGTTTCCGTGCCGCAGTATTTTTATTTTGGAGTTCGGCTGCTTATTTACGCGATATTTGAAAAACGTGAACTATCCACAATCTTCTTGGTCTTATTATAGCGTTATTAATTACAAGCTTAGCTACGTTAATAACACCAAGTAGTAAAAGTTGTTTTAATTAGTAATTTTTGTCTTATTAAAAGCTATCAATAACTATAGTGATTGCTTTTTTGTTAGAATGTTGTATTTGTAACTGTTTATCTCATAATAATTAAACTTATGTACGCGCACCACTGTGCCTCTTTGTCCGGTGGTTAAATAAAGAATGCACTTACTTGCTTAATTGCCTATTATTTGTGTTGTAGGACGAAAAGAATCAAGCTTTAACGCTTAACGCCAATATGCATCAGGCACGTAACTTTTCTATTATGAACATTAATGCTTCTGTACACAGTGACCTAGCGACAATTTATCAAGAACCAACAGTCCACTAACTACTGACAGTAGTAGTTCAATTGCACCTTTTACATTTTATAGCAGGGGTCTCCAAAGTTTTCCAGCGGGGGGCCACATTGCTGACTTTCTAAAGCTCTACGGGCCAAAACTCCGAAGAAAAAATTTCTCTGTGCGCAGCTGTCCAGTCCATTGTGAATTGTGAGTAATGCGATGAATGCTTGGATTCATAATGTCTCCAAATATTGTACTCTTTAAGCGCTGCAATGGTGTCATTGCATATCAGGCCTTACAAACAGCGACATGGATTTTGGCAATATGCATGTCAGAGTACAGCGGCGTTAAAATTTTCAATTTTCCCAATTTATATTGTTTCTTCAAGGGGAGTTCCGCGGGCCAGATTAAAGGCCTTAGCGGGCCGGATGTGGCCCGCGGGCCGTACTTTGGAGACCCCTGTTTTATAGCATGAATGAAGCGGCTGGAATTTTATATTAAATATACTTGATTTTCGATTTTTCAATTTTTAAAGAAAAACCTTGTCCATTTTTATCGAAATTAAATCAGAGGAATAGACTCTATTTATGACGAACAAAAGAATTTAGAAGAACGAGCGCTCCTGAGTAGTAACCTTGAAGGGGCGCTATATAAATCTTTGGAATGAATGAATGAATGAATATTAGTTATTCTAAATTCTATTGATAAATTTAAATCTATTGATAAATTTAATTCATATTATGAATTAAATTTATCAAATAAAATTTCGATGAGAAAAGTAAATAGATTAAGCAAGTAGACGACATTTTTGTTAATGAATAAAAATGTAGCCTAATCAATTAGTAGGCTAAATATTTCCGGGTTGGACTGGTGTGGAAAGAAGAAGATTTTAATGGGCTGAGATTTATAGATATGCCATACAACGACATATGGTCTCCAGATGTTGCCATACGTAACAGGTAATGTCGTTTCTTTATCTAATGATGAGAGAAGTGAATCGTCGCAGCACAGCACCGGTAGACCCTATCTGGAATTCTGGATGTTACCGCACGTAATCATTGTTTAGAGAAGTACTGGGTAGCACAGGCTAATAAACAGTACATTACGGTAATAGGTATTGTTTGACGACTTTGCGAAGTTGTCGATCGATCGAGCTTCGACTGTCGATTTGGTCAGATCAGACTTGTAAAAGCAATTTAAGACAAGACAGTCTCTAAGTTAAAGTCTACAGAGATCCATTTTATACAGACTTAACCTGTCACTGACGAAACTAATGCGGGTTTACATCGATAAGGGCGCGACACAATGTTAATGGGGGTCGCTGATTAATATAAACATGTCAATGAAAGCAAACATAATAGCCTACTAACATTTAATCGCTAATTAAAGCAATGGCAATGCATAAATTATTGTCAATAAAATAAACTATTATTACAAACACATTAATTTAAATCTCTATTAATTCAACGAATAAAAATGTGTAGATAATAACTCATTGATTATGAAGGCATGAAGCAAACATAATAATAATAATATTTAATCGCAGTTATGGTGCTAATGAAGTCGTGTGTAGATAAGGTTGTCGCTTCATAACACATTGATTAGGAAGCAAACATAACACATATTTAAATGCGCCTATAGGCCTAATAAGGTTACCGGCCCACTATTCCGGGGTCCGCTATTCCGGGGATCCGCCTAACTTCGCGTCGTTAGGGTCGGTTCCGCGACACTTCGTCTACCGACATTTCGTCTACAAGACGTACCTTTATCCATTACGGCTAATCAACAGAGGCCGCTTTCTTATAGTTTCGCTAAAACGTGCTATATATTCTCAGGAATCCAGCTTCTAATTACTGACAAGATTATTTTCATCAATCCAGCTTCTATTGAATGGAAACTTATTTTCATCCATGCATCCAGGTTGATTTCCAGTTTCTATTTACTGGAAAAATTATTTCAATCAATTCAGCTTCTATTTCAACACAGGGATGTTTTTATCAATCCCACTTCCATTTAGGGAAACAGTTTTTCTCATCAATCCAGCTTCCATTTTAAAGTGACAATATAAAATAACTTTGTAGACGAAAGTGTCGTGACACCGTTAGGGTCGGTTAGGGCCGCATGGGCCATCTGACTCCGCGTCGACAGGATCGGTTAGGGTCAGGGTTAGGGTTAGTGTCGTCATTAGAAAACATCGTACCTCTCGCACAGCATGCCAGCCACATTAGTCCGGAATAGCGGACCCCGGAATAACGGCCCAGAACCATAATAAGAGGGTAAAACCGTTCTTTGGTTACGTTGCTAAATTATTTTATTTTGTCAATTTAAATGGAAGCTATATCGATGAAAATAATTGTGGGACTAAATCAAAGTTGGATTGATGAAACTAATTCTTTGTTTAAATAGAAGTAGGATTGACGGAAATAATTGTTTCCGTAAATAGAAGCTGGATTGATTAAACTAAGTCTTCGCTTCAATAGAAGCTGGACTGATGAAGTTTTTTGTTTAAATAGAAGTGAGATTGATGAAAAAATTCTTTGACTAAATAGAAGTTGGATTGATGAAAAAATTCTTCGTTAAATAGAAGTTGGATTGATGACAATAATTTTGCTTAAACAGAAGTTCGATTGATGGAAAATTTTTGTTCTTAAATGGAAGCTGGATTGATGACAGTTATTGTGGACATTGGTAGACTGCTTACTTACCAGCGTCAAGTACGGCATTGAAGACATTAAAATAATTTAGTAACGTAAATTACGGGATGACCTAATAAGAGTTTATTTTATTGGCAACTGATTTCTGTATTGCCATTGCTTTTCATTCATTCATATCGAACATTTGTATAGCACCCCTCAAGAAAACTACTCAGAGGCGCTCATTATTAGCGATTAAATGTTAGTACCGGTATTGTGTTTGCTTTCATTGGCATGCATGTAAATCACCGACCCCATTAATATTGACGCGCGCTCATAATACGGTCTTATTAACTAGCACTTTTATTTGGCAGCGTCCTTATGTGAGAGCGCCCTTTTAGGCGCGCTCTTTTGTACGCGCCCTTATTGAGGTATACCACTAATGTGCAAATGTGCATATCTCAACTCTCCCACACCCAAGCGCAGAGCCGAGCGTTCTAAACGATCCTGCCACCACGCATTATCGGCACCCTCTAGTCACACCGACCGATCGCCCACAAACACGGTCTACAAACCGTGCTCACAAATATAATACACGATATTCTTTTAATCATATGGTAATAGGTACGGTACTATAATGTTTTATGGCACCCGGATATTTCCGTACTTAACCGTTACTGATGTTTCTGTAGTCTGTGTTTAGAAAAGCCCTTGATCGCCGTATTTGGGCTAAAAATCGAAGGTCTATAGAGCCTGGTACGCTGCTCGGGGCTAAAGTAATACCAATGGACGAATATGTTCAATAGATATTTGACTGAGCTTTCACCTTAATTGGCATAGTTGTTATTGTAGCAGCGCTAATAAACTAAATCTAAAGATTGAATTACAGTTCATTGGAAAAGATTATGATAGACTGAATGGCGCTCATTTTATCCTGCAACATCCCTTGTACTGACTGATTGCTTGAATTCACGGAGAGAAAAAGGCTCAACAGCCTAAGTGACCCTCATATTTATGGCATACTTACGCTACTGACGTCTGCAAAGGTCTTGTATTTTATGTGGTCTATATGCTAATTAGTTGATAAATAGAGTTAATTCATTATGAGGTTGCTCCTAGTGAAAAGAGGAGATGCTGTTGCAAGTTCTTCTTAAAACGTAGACGGTATCAATGGAACTTTCTCCTCCTCTTTGTTTGAAAGTAGACTGAGCTAACTGAGCGGAGTTTAGAGGTCAGACTCTTTTCTGTGCCTAGGCCTATTCTAAACCATGCGGAATTAATGAGAGATTATTAAAGAAGTTGCTTGGATTTCTTGTTTGCAGCAAGAATCCCTATTACGTTCCTCCCACTCATCATACGGCCCTCGTCACCTCCCTTGGCACCGTGTTCTGGAATACACCAGTAAACATCGAGACCCACTGCGACCTGGACTTGTCTGAATTTCCATTTGACGAACACGTCTGCAAAGTCGTTTTCGCAATATGGAATCAAAACGATTTAGAGGTAGGCGGAGGCCACTTGAACCAACGCTTTAACATTTTAAAAGTAGACAGAATAAGGTTGAAATTACAGTAATACTGTTGTTTCATAGGTGGGAATAAGTGCTAGTCATTCTTTAAAATATCATTGCATTTGCTGATGTTATGTTCAGAAATGCCCCTCAAGTTCCTCTCTCACACCTCATGAGGCTTTCCACTTTAAAAGTCTCACCCCTTAAAGAATTCGTTTTATGATTCATCCAGTCGTTCGCCTTCTAGTCCCTCTCTCATCCAACACGATATCCTCCTTACCACTTCTTCTGCCTCCTTCTTTCCCTGGTCGTTTAACAACCAGACCGTGGTCTCCAAATGGTATCGCTGAACACACCTTCCTACTCGACGCAACGCTCGTGAATAACTGGTGCCCGGCGCACAGAATTTAACTAGTGCTTTAAATTTGTAGATTACGAATACAATTACGGAGTATAGGTAGAACTGTGAAGCTAACTTAAGCGGAGACCTTCCACAATGCTTAAAGGATAGCAACGAGGTTATCACCACACGACCATTCTAAAATAATTGTGGGCTAAATCAAAGTTGGATTGATGAAACTAATTCTAACGAGCCACACACTTTCTTGGTGCTTGGCAAATGCTAGGCCGAGTTAACTATGCATTTCCACAAGACCGAAACTGTGCATTGAACCGTGTTTCAGGTAAACTTAACCTCGCCAGATCTTTACACGGATGTCGACACCCTATTAAGCAATGCGGCGACTAACGAAAACCTCGAGTGGAAACTTGTAAAGGTCACGGTTGAACGATACGAAAAACACCATCCTTGCTGCAAGAAAGACGTCTTCCCAGACATCACCTACAAATTCACCATCAGACGACGCCGCTCCATTACCACCCACCTGTTCATCGGACCCTCTGTGATGCTCTGTTTGGTGACACCGGTTGTCTTTCTGCTGCCTCCGGGAAGCGGAGAGAAGATGATGTTCGGTGAGTGAATGCAGTTCTGCTGCTGTGGTTCCAGTGGATACGCTGTTGCACAATGCATGATGAGAAGTGAGAGTGGTTAACTGTACTCGCCTCTCTAATTTTGTTTTTAAATGAGTTGGAGTTAACTGGAAGGATAAGCTGTAGAGTTCAGGCTATTTGACAATGGCTATTTTAAAATAACAGGCACTGAAATTGGACACGCCATTCTACTGATGGTTTTGAAGTCGTCGGAGTGAAGTAGACATAGTCTATCGTAATGGCTACTTCTTTCGATGGATGGAGCCAAAGCAAAACTAAATGGAAGACAGAGAGATGGCGGTGGTAAAAGGCAGCTGTGCTGGGTAGTTGGAGTGGTGGTTGAGGCGGGACATGATAAGGACAAGGGGAGAGAAATGACTGATGATGACAGCAATGATGAATGTAACGACGTCTTTGTCTTAACACTATGTACCACCTATCACTGAACTATGAAAAGCGTGTGATCATGATGACGACGATGAATTGAACGTGAAGATGAAGGTGATGATAATTTGTTGATGATCGTGATGATGGCTTCACATTTCTGTGTCAATTTGTGCGCTTTTTGAATATTGATAATCGTACTAGACGGCAATAACGATTATAATGAGAACGAATGTGACTGATTAGAACGAGAACGACGAAGATAATTTTCAACCGATTCTCTTTGCAGCTCAAATGTGTAAACCTGATTGGGTAATTATTTAAAGTTAAATAGGGATTGACAGTTCATGTTTTATGGGATTGGCATTGATTTTATTAGTGATGACATGAATAGGATTCATGAGTCTGAATGTTTCTGTAAATTATCGCAGTATAATCAGGTTTCAATCTCTCACAAAAGGCGTATCTCTGTTATGTGATCCACAAAGAAAACGCTGCAACTGAGTCACGCTTTCAAGCATAATGATGTTGATGAATGATGACGATGATAATTATCACGATGATAACGATAACGATGATGCTAAAGATGACTTTTGAAACTGTTTTTTGTATAACAGCTTTATTTAGCGCATCTACACTTACGAATGTGACAATGTGAACAAAAGATATGTTCAAATGCAGTTACCTTACATTACGATGATGAGTACTACAGAGTGCTACATATTGATGATGATGATGACGACGACGAAGAGGAAACTGATGACGCTGATAATGACGATTATCGTTACGATGATAATTCATTCATTCTGAGAAATTATATAGCGTCTCTTCAAGACATCTACTCAGATTTGCTCTCTACGCTAGCCTATGTGATGTTAAATGTCATTACGAACGAAAAATTACATAAGTTAGCAAAACAATGCACAGTAGGGCCTAACTGTCAGTAAGCTAGAAGAGTCACCACTGGCGGACCAACGCATACGCGTGGAACCAACCAGCAGATTCCCGTCGAAAGCTGACGATGGCATGGATGTTCGGAGTTTCTGAACCAAGTTGCGTCGATAACGTAGATAAAGTAGTGATGATACTGAAGACCATGACAGAGATGGTGATTATGGTGGTTGTGGTCATGAAGACGAAGATGATGATGATGATGACGACGACAATGATGATGATTATGATTATCATGATTATTATTACTATTATAACTATTATTATTATTATTATTATTATTATTATTATTATTATTATTATTATTATTATTATTATTATTATCGTTATTATCATCATTATCATCAGCATCATAATTATAAATATCACATCATGATGATTGGTCATCTTCTTGCAGGAGTTGGTGTTTTGGTTGCTGAAACTCTCCTACTTGGTGAGCTCATCGACTACATACCCACGGCTCACCCCAACTTACCATTCATAGGTAAGCAAA
>JACEVL010003828.1:0-10000 GCA_020284085.1 Aporrectodea caliginosa
TTTAAACACCCAAAACACCCCCCTAAATACGGCCTTGGTAACTGTCACCACCACTTATAAAATTGATGGTTACTGCGCCGTCACAATTCAAACTTACGCCAATGCCCAAACGCACAGTTCCAATAGTCTGTCTCTTGACTCCGTGCGAATCGAACTTAGATGCAGAGACGAAGCGCTATAGTACACGTCTTCCAGTACTACATGTATATCTTGCAGCGGATGAGTAGTAGCTCTTGGTACCTGCTATGTATGTATGTAATATTCTGTGATTTATATGGCGCACATATTTTATCCACTCGACGTATGCGTCTGCTCATAAGGCGTGACGTTGTGGCGCATTGCAAGATGCGAAGAGTGGAGTATATATTATGTAGAGACACGGATCACGCCGTCAAAACGCCATCTGGTGAGCTTGGGTTGGCTGTGGGACCGATCGGAGGGCAACCATATCAATCAAAAAACAAATTCATGGAAGAAGAAGAATGCGAAGAGGAGGAGGAAGAGGAAGAGGAAGAGGAAGAGGAAGAGGAAGAGGAAGAGGAAGTAAGGAAAGAGGAAGAGGAAGAGGAAGAGGAAGAGGAAGAGGAAGAGGAAGAGGAAGAGGAAGAGGAAGAGGAAGGGGAAGGGAAGGAAGAAGGAAGAGGAAGGGAAGAGAAGGAAGGGAAAGAGGAAGGAAGGAAGGAAGGAAGGGGAAGGGGAAGGAAGGAAGAAGGAAGAGGAAGAGGGAGGAAGAAGAAGAAGAAAGAAGAAGAAGAAGAAGAAGAAAGAAGAAGAAGAAGAAAATAAGAAGAAGACTCCCTTAAACTATCCCAAAGAGGCAGCCATGCGCATGAAGTGCTAGCCACTTTATTTTCTTGGCTTCGGCATACGAGGGGCTGGGTGGCCAGTCCTGTTCCTCGCCGTCTTATCTTTCCACTGATCGTGTACTGTCAATGTACTCTGACTGTAGGCTACTCGTCATAGTAGTGTTGGCTATGAGCGCAGATGGAGCCGAAATCTCGCAACAGATTTCTGCCTTTTGAATGTGACCACAGAAGAGAAATGAACTGATAAAAGAAGAAGGAGCAGCAGTGGCGGCACTACCAATGGGTCGCGGTAGGTCATCTGACCTGCCTATTTTACTCTTGTGCTGACTTAAGACCTGTCTACTTACTACCTACTGCTGTGCAAAATTCTTTTAAATTTTTAAATATCTTCTTTACATTAAAACATCAATATATGTCCCATAAGATCACTAAGTGCAATTATTATATCTAAACGACTTTTTACATTTTATCTATGCTGTATACTCTACAACTGCAATGCTTATGTTTTGCCGCCGTTGCTTGATGCATTTAAACTCAAACATTAATTTCTTCGACCTACCGAATAACTCCCATGACATTGATGCGACCTACTGAATTTGTATAGCTGAGGAGTATAGAATGATGAAGAGGAAAAAACAGAGAAATTAGGTTGCTGAAAATCTCGAGAGATAACTGACGTCAATAGTCCTTTAATAATTCACTTAAATGGAAAATTACTGGAAGACAGTGGCAGCAAAAAAGTTGATCGTCTTCCCATTATTGTATCCGCTTTTAAAGCTATACAATTATAAATTATACAGGGTGGGCCAGTAGGAATGCAACAACTTTGACGCCTTATAACTTGAATACTTTTTATCTGAGCGTCTTGTCCAATATATCAGATTGAAGATAATTATCTATTTTATCATCCTGCAAAATATCTACGAGATACTATTACAAGGTTTTGAGATAATACTAGTAATATTCGATGTGCCATTTTCTTGCCGTAAAACTGCAAGAAAAAACAAAAGTCTGAAACTGAAGATGTCAATTCTAAACAATCACTTAGTACTAACAATTAATATCTTGAGTGAATTTACCATCAGTCAAACAAATACCACTTGCTTTAATGACTGCATCAACACGAGGTGACCACTGATCAATGGCCGAGTCCACCAGTGCTTGGGTTATCTCAGCCCAGCAGCAAAGAATCACTGCTTTCAAATGTTCAACGTCACGTATCGGTTCAGTTGCTGAAGACAACCCCAGATCGAATAGTCAACCGGGTTTAAATTCGGACTGTTCGGTGGCCAGTTCTCCGGTTCAATTAACTCTGGCACGTTAGCGTTCAGATAGCAACTCATGGACTTGTGCAATGTTCGCTGCTGTGCGCGCTGAACGTTTGCGACCACAGTTGCGGCTGTTAGACGTTCCCGTAGCATCAATTTGTTTAATTAATCGATATAGAGCATATTTATTCCATTTTCTAGAAGGGAATTCTATCATCATCTGATGTGCATTGTATCCTTTTTCTGCTCTTAAAATTCGGATTAAAATTCTATCCTCTTCCGTGAGCGGCGTCATGATGTTCAATATTTACATTCAAAATTGAGAGGTGTGGGCCGCACCGAAATTTTATAACAACGCCGTATATCAGTGCAAGATTTGACACAGTAATTGAGTAGATGATTACTTTCAATTTGGTATATTGGGCACGATGTTCGGATAACAATTGTTCAAGTTATATCCATTCAAATTAGTTGCATTTCTACTGGCCCACCCTGTACAAATATCTTTTATCTAGACATGAATCGTTCTGAAGAAGATTAAATAGCGTAAACAACTAAACGTCCTTCGCAGGAAAACAACTGACTCATATTTCTCCCTGCACCAATCTTCTTTATCACCAATACATGACAAACACGCAAACACACACACACACACACGACTTTAGTCTCCATTCTCCGATTCCTCGTAATGCTACTTCTAATCGTTTTATTTATATAGCCCAATATGACAATCTGATTCTTCTCCAGTTTCTCGTCATCCCTATATTCTCTTCCATGTTTATCCGCTTTTATCCACGTCACAATCTATGTTTATTTCCAGCTCTCGTTCTTCTTATGTGCAGCAGCGAACTTAATTGTTATTATCATTGTTATTATGAATTTATATGAATTTATTGAACGCTGTTATCTGATGACCAGGCATCTATCGATGGCGCTGATCAATTGTGAGTGAAGGACGTAGACCTAATCAAGGTCCCTTCACGGTAACCGTCGTATGCATAGGAGATTCGAACCGTACTCTTCGTTCTAAGGCTAACGCTCTAACCGATTGGCTATAGTGTGTCCCATGATGTGTACTTCGGCTTAACGACACTTTTTCATATCGAAGATGATTAGTGTCGGAGGCAGAGTACAACCTCGTACTCCACGTTTATATTGCGACCGAACCACCCGCAGTAAAGATCCGAGAAATTAATCTCTGATAAACCGACCGACCAGGAATCGAACCCGGGCCGCCGGCGTGACGAGCGGGCTACCAACCCACTCGGCCACTCATGAATTTAAGTAGACCCTCAAGTATGCTAGCGACGTCTGTAACCTGCCGATCTTAATCCATTGATTGGCTCCACGTGTGTGCGCGGGCCCGCCGCTGGTGACTCTTTAGTTTACTGTTCATTGTTTTGCTAACTGATGTTATATTCTAGGTCTAAATGACAACTAGCATCATGTAGGCTAGCGGAGAGAGAGACTCTGATTTGTTTTGACCACTGAGCGGCGCTATATAAATGTTCGATTGCAATTAAAAATTACTCTGAAATTTTAAGCGAAGTCAAAGATTTCATAGACCAAAGTGTTCGTCACAGAGCGAATGTGTACTTTCGAGAGAGAAAAGTAGGGAATCCGGCAGGGACATCATCGTCATCGTCATCGTCATCATCATCATCATCATCATCATCATCATCATCATCATCATCATCATCATCATCATCATCCAACAGTTTGTTGCGCCATCCAATTCTTCTTCCTGATTTGTTCCTCAGTTCCTCCAGGTCCTTCGTCCTTTAGCGTTTATTGTTTCCAAATCCTCCCATGTTGATCTATCTTCCTCCGCTTCGCTCCAGATTTCTTTAACTGCCTACACTCATCGTGAATCGGGTCAGTTTCTTAATATCGAGAAACCTGAAGCCACAAACGATGCATTGAGAAGACCAGCACTGGAGTGACATTTCACGCGCATCCTTTCTTGTCTTTATTATGCATTTAATTAAACAACGTCAATGTATCTCATCACCAAATGGTCGTCGATTAGCAGGGATGGGCAAATTACTTGGAAAAATGTAATTGAATTACAAATTACCAACTACTATGGGACATGAAATGTAATTTCAAATTACAAAATACATGGGAAATGTAATTGAATTGCAAATTAACAAATAATTTGTTAATTTGCAATTCAATTACATTTAATTATGTATTTTGTAATTGAAATTAGTTGAAATTGCTCAATTTGTATGTAATTATTACATACAAATTGAGCAATTTCAAATAATTTCAATTACGTAATTTCAGTACTGCCCATCCCTGTCCATTAGTTATGTCAAGAAAATAGGGGGGAAGGGGTTTGGAAAAGTTTCACAATAATTGTTGACAACAGGGGGTTCGATGCAAATTGACGGCAAACATTTTTTGCAATGAATTAACACAGAAACATTAAGTAATGATAAAATGTGTAAAGTTCTTAATGTTTAATACTACTAAAAAAAGCTAGTAATAAACTAAACTTATATATTTCGAAATCTGAGGTTGTAATTTTTAATGTAAAAGTATCTGACAGTGATTTTACATGTATTGAACCATTATGTTTCTTTTGTGGAGGGGTTCTGGGATTACTGCCATAATTTTATTAGGGGCCTCGAATGTTTGACGTTGTTGACGAGATCAAAAACTGCCTGAAGTTTGTTAACGTTATTAATGAACGACCCCAAGCATCAGTCGATGGCGCTCGAACAATTGTGAATAAAGGACTTGCTTAAGGTCCCTACACAGTGATCGTATTAGGGGAGGCTCGAACCCGTACTCCCCGCCTTACAAGGCGAACGCTCAACCAATCGGCAATCTTACACTTTAGAGTCGACTTTTTCCATCGTGGTTGGATTTTTCCAGCTTCCTCTATTACAGTGTTATTTCTATTAACTGTAACTGTAACTGAAATAACAAAATAACTGAAAAATGTCTTGCAGTTAACTGTAACTGTAACTGAAACTGAAAAATACTGAATAACTGAAACTGTAATAGTAACTGAAAAACGAAAACTGTATAACTGAAAAATAACAAAAGTTAACTGAAAAATAAAACATGAGTGTTTTTCCTACTTACTTTTGAATGGTAATCCTACTTTAGTCTACGGTCAGTTTTCTATACTCATTTCACTTCTGGTTTCTTTTCAGTTTTCTATGCTAGTTTCACTTCTGGTTCCTTTTAGTCTTCTATGCCAATTTCACTTCTGGTTACTTTTCAGTTTTCTATGTTCGTTTCACTTCCGCTTTCCTTTTCTTTCGATGTGTGGTCATTGGCGCTAAACCGTTAATTCGTAAAACAATCCACGACTACGAGAATAATGTTGTCGAAAAGTAGAAAGTGGCGTGTGGGGAACATTTTGTTTACGAAGCCGCAGACGACAAAAGTCGATGTTCTGTTCACATCGTTGCTGGCAAGGACGTTGAAAACCACGAGTGTGGCACGCTAATTGTCGGAACAGAGCAAGTGTTAATCTGGAACATCGTGTTTTCCTTAAAGTAAACCGACAACAGGCCTACGTTAAATCGCATTGATTTCTCCGTAAATATTTATGGTAACTGTTCAGAATACTTGTGGTCAGTGTGTCATTAGTCATGACTCGTGAAAAAAATAACTGATGCTATAATTGAAAAATAAAGAGAAATAACTGAAACTGTGACTGAAAAATAAAAAAAATAACTGAAACTGAAAAATCTGATTTCAGTTAACTGTAACTATAACTTTAACTGAAAAATCATAAATTAGATAACTATAACTGTAACTGTAACTGAAAAACCATAACTGAAATAACACTGCTCTATTTTTTATATTTCCCTTTGATAAACGTCCCACGAGTGGACAGTAAAACGCGTCGTAATTGCAGGAAAAAATCCAAGACTTGGATAAGAGATATTATGAACGACCAAAAAACGCCATGATCGAGTCATAAACTGTGGGTTATTAAATAGAAGCCAGGTTCTTCCTCTTCGTGCTGTCTTACCCTTTGTCTGTGTGTGTGTGTGTGTGTGTGTGTTTATCTGCGTGTGTGCGCGCGTGCGCGCGTGTGTGTGAAATCCTGCCTGCCTATGTCTGTGTGTTTTCATGTCTCTCTATTGGTCTGTTTCTTTGTCTGCTTACAACTGTCTTCTTCTGTCAGTCTTCCTGTCTGTCAATATTTCTGTCTGTGTGCGTGTGTCTGTTTGCAAGGACGTTGAAAACCACGAGTTTTGACAATATTTCTTTCTGTCAATGTGTTTCTTTCTGCCTGCCACTCTGCCTGTCTGTCTGTCTGTCAATATGTCTTTCTATCAATATGTCTTTCTGGCCATCTGTTCCTCTGTCTGCCTGTCTTTGAATGTGTAAATGTCAATCTCCAAATTTCTCAGCACCAGAAAGAAGCTTGCCATAGACACCAGTTTAAAAAGGGCTCCAGGGCTTATTCTAAGGTGCAGCTGGACAAAAAGTGTCTAGTTTGAAAAGAAATTTTTGCAGTTAAAATCAGATTTTGTACAGTTACTTTTTGTAGACCAAATTGTATAAACCAACGAAAGTGGCTAATAATTAAGCTAGTGGGAAAAACATCTGACACCTTTAAGTGCAGTGAATTAACTTTTAAACTTCCATTAACTGTTTGCGCTACTCGCATAAGATAAAAAAAATGCAGATAAGGACATGGAATATTAAACTAAGTTGCTGGTTCGCCGAGTCCAAAATCAACCAAATAACAATAATTGCTATTTGGGTTATTTTTAGGCTAATTATTAGTGAAACGAGATCAAACGCAAACAGTAATTACAGTTGCCAGTTTGTAACATAAACAAAGTTAAAACGAAACGGTAAGTCGGACCAGAGGCTTCCTTGCATTTGTGGCTGCAACTTGGCAAGGCATATATTATAAGCTTAACAGAAAATCGCAAATGCGAATAGCGTCTCCAAACTTCCCAAGCTATACCACAATTAGGTGGGCATATTTAAATTCAAAAGATCAACAGTGGCGGTGTTATCTTGACCAAAATACTCGTCGCATTCTGCCTATTTGCTTCCGGAAACTGTAAATACATTCTTAAACCAAATTTGTTTTGTTGCTTTTTGTGTGTCTTTCGTTCCATGCATGCGCTTGTTTTTGCAGCCATATATAGGTCTATGAGAATGGAAGCCCTATGGTCATATTTGATTAATGGCGACATATTATTGTGCTAAATATACACGCATTCATTTTCTGGATCGACCGACATAATGCTTCTGCCGATAGATTTCAAAGCCGAGCTTGTGCTGATGAGACGCTCAACGTCAGTGCTGTGAGGCATAGCAGCCAGTATAATAGACGGCCCAAGACTTTTGTTGCATTTTTGTATGTATCAGATGAGGCAAGGGGTCGTCCACTAATTATGTCAACAAATTTTAGGCAGTTTTTGACCCCTTCCCCCTTGTCAACAACTGTCAAACATTGACGGACCTCCTATAAAATTATGTCAACAATCTCAGAACCCCCCCTACAAAAAAGAAACACAATGGCTCAATACATGTAGAATAATTTTTTCAAATTGTTTTACACTAAAAAATGCAATCTCGAATTTCAAAATATATGAGTTTAGTTTATTACCAGCTTTTAGTAGTATTAAACATTAAGCACTTTATACATTTTTAGCATTACTTAATGTTTTCGCTACCATTTTGAAGGGTCTGTGTTGATTCATTGGAAAAAATTTGTTGACGTCAAATTTTACCGAACCCCCTCCCCTTGTCAACAACTGTCAAACTTTTCCAAACCCCTCCCCCTATTTTTTTACATAATTAATGGACGACCCCAAGGAGCGAACTATTTGTGCCAGTGTCATTTGCCGAAGAGTTTCAATATTGTCCATTTCAGCAGTGTGATTCTCCTTACAGATTTTATTTTAGTCATAGTTACAGTTATAGTTAATGGTTTTTTAAATTTTAGTTATAGTTATAGTTAGTATTATTTTTTAGTCATAGTCATACTTATAATTAATGGATTTTTATTTTAGTTAATTTTAGTTACTACTACGTTACAATAATTAAGACTATAAGCGTATTAACACGCTGTTTCACAATAATATTTGCTCAGAGCTTTGAAAGCCTTTGAAGCATGGGTGCATTCAGCTTCATCAATACACGACTTTCCAAAGTAACTGACAAATTGCATAAGAAAAAAATCAATAATTAAAGTTATTGGAACTTGCTGACTGATGAGTAGATATCTTGAAGGGGCGCTATATCAAGTTTCATTGATTGATTGATTGATTGATTGATTGATTGATTGATTGATTGATTGATTGATTGATTGATTGATTGATTGATTGATTGATTGATTGATTGATTGACTGACTGACTGACTGACTGACTGACTGACTGACTGACTGACTGACTGACTGACTGACTGACTGACTGACTGACTGACTGACTGACTGACTGACTGACTGACTGACTGACTGAATGATTGATTGATTGATTGATTGATTGATTGATTGATTGATTGATTGATTGATTGATTGATTGATAATGATGATACCTGTGTCAATGAAGAAGACAATTTCATATTTTACCAATGATTTAACAAATACACAGAGAGTAGGAAAGCAATAAATGACTGGTTATTTACAATGCGTGCAATCACTCCATTCCCACGCCAGAGACCGCTTAAAGACTTCAGAGACATTTTGACTACAAGATTACTATGGCCACTAATTTTTTGCTATTGGGCTAGTCAACTTTGGTCGCAATCCCAATGAAATAGAAACGTTTACAAAACAGTTAATAATAGAATGCCGCACTACTACTGGATCAATTCACAAATGAAAAATCCGGGGCGAGCATGCATGGGCTATAATTATACTTGGTCTATAGCGTATTTTTACGTTCTCATGTAAGCTTATGTCGAAACGTCCATATTGCATTTTCTATTTTTTTTTATTAACGACCAAAAACAATTCCTTTTTTCATTTATACAAAAATAGTAACCTAGCCTATTTGGCGACCTCCAACGGTAATATTTAATATTAAATATTGAAAGTCCGTGTAAAATAATAAAATTATGAGTCCACGCATCATCAAAATGGCGGACAGTCGGGGCTTTTAGTAACAAACAGCGCCTAGAACCAAATAAAAGTGAATGTTGCTCATTAATCGGAATCTGAATCGGCGAAAAATGCAGGCTAACTAATCGGATCGGAAATCGGCAAAAAGCCAATCGGCTCATCCGTAGTGCTTATGGTGAGATTTGTTGCTGATGACAATCATAGAATGATTCATGAGGGTAACCAAGTTCAGTTTTTAGGCATGAGGAAATGGTAAACAGGATATCAGTCAGCTAGCCAGCCAGTCAGCCAGTCGGTCAGTCAGTCACTCACTCACTCAGTCAGTCAGTCACTCAGTCAGTCACGCAGTCAGTCACTCAGTCAGTCACTCAGTCAGTCAGCTAGCCAGTCAGTCAGTCAGTCAGTCAATCAGTCAGTCAGTCAGTCAGTCAGTCAGTCAGTCAGTCAGTCAGTTAGTTAGTAAGTAAGTGAGTCAACCAGCCAGCCAGCCAGTCAGTCATTCATTCAGTCAGCCAGCCAGACAGACAGACAGTCAGTCAGCCAGTCAGTCAGTCAGTCAGCCAGCAATTCCATAATTCATTCATTCATTCAGTCAGTCAGTCAGCCAGTAATTCCATCATTCATTCACTCATTCATTCATTCATTCATTCATTCATTCATTCATTCATTCATTCATTCATTCAGTCAGTCAGTCAGTCAGTCAGCCTGCAATTCCAATCATTCTTTCATTCACTCATTCACTCATTCATTCATTCATTCATCCAGCCAGTCAGTCAGTCAGTCAGTCAGTCTATCTGTATCGACGTTCAAGTGTGCTGTGTCTCTGGTTCCCCGTATGTCTGTGTGTGTATGTCTGTCTGTCTGTCTGTCT